>JAOYND010144335.1:0-10045 GCA_025802135.1 Lagerstroemia fauriei | reverse complement strand
TTGAGAATAAAACAGTAGGAAATAATGACGGGTTTGCTAATTAAAATGAGAAAAAACAAATTTTATTGACAATTTTTTTACTTATGTTACGAGAAACTTGCATGTACTTACAGAAATTCTTCATCGGAAAAAAGACGACATTACTAAATGGCTATTGTTTTGTAATGTTGACGACGTTAACTAGAAGCTAACGATTTGTATTATTGTCCAACATTTTATTTTAAAATAATATAATCAATTGCAATAAAAGATTATTTTTTTAATATCAACGTAAAACATTTTTAAATGATAATATATACTGTAGAGATAGATATAGTTTACCCTCAACATATAGTTCATGCAACTATAATAGAGTAAATTGAACGTAGACTCTTCCTTCAATCCAAGCCAGAGAGGATGCATGAGACGGGTTGACTTGACCCAGTCATTGGATCTCTTCAGTACAGGGAAGAAGGAAGATTCAGAGCTGTGAGTGGAGACGAACTGGTAACGGTGTTAATATGAAATTATATATATATATATATATATATATATATGCAGTGATAACAGCTAATAAAAACAATTCATTTTTATAATTTTTATATGATATATTAAAAATAAAAAATAATCCTAGAAATAGACGAGTTCTATGAATCGCTGTCCCCACATAAATACTGTTAAGTCATCTGTTATTATACAGTATTTACTCCGGTAAGTGACACCGAAATTGACCGGTTTAAGACGTACGTCATCTCGTGCGTGAGCCGCGGGGCGAGTTAATTGGACAGAAATGCCCCTCGGACGCAACGGCTCACAAAATTAATACCAAAAGTGTCCCCTTCATCTTCATGGCCTACCTGAAAGGGTTTTCAGTTTTTCCCCGAGACGTGTTCGAAGCATTAATCGATTTCTTAGTATAACAACATCAGTATCCAAATTCTCTTGATTACATGTGCTAATATTAACCCGGAAGTCGAGACGTACACGGGGATTATGAGCACGTAAAATCAACGCGAAACACGTGATCCGAAAACTTGGACCATACTTTTCAAGGATGCCTATGATCTCCGCCTTCTCGGATTTTGAAGTTTAGAAGTGAAAAATTCTCACACGTCATTTTTTCTGTTAGCTTATTTTTCCACATGTGACAAAAAACAAATCAACCAATGATCTTGCACAGACTTTTTGAATTTTTTTTAATGATAAAAGGGAAAATCGTTGGTCTAATAAAAGAGCATATGACTCTCATTGTGAGGATCGAACTCACAATCTCTTAGTTTTGAGCCCGTGTCTTGTGCCATTATACTAAGACCAACTCATCATTTTTTTCTAAAATTTAATTATTTTTGTATTTTTTAATAAAACTTAAAAGTAAAAAACAACTCCAAAAACACTTAAATTTACTTATAGTATTATCAAATAAATATTATCACATGATACACTATTTTATAAAATGCTTTCTCTATCCCGTGGATAAAAGAGGAAGAAGCATGTAAGACTTTTCTTAATTAGCAAAAGAATGGAGTCCTACCTGCATTTTATATACTCAACCTATTATTTTAAAAATTTAATAATTACTAATTAATTTGAATTCGAATTAGATGAATGATTAGGAAAAACAAATTTTTAAATTAATTTTTTGATTTATAAAATTTAAGAAGAAAATCGATTTCAACAAACTCAGTATTAAAAGGAAAAATTATTGGAACTGGGGTTACTTTCAGGCTTCAGTCAGCCTGCCAGAGTCCTAGCGGACACGTGACCCCCTTGATAAGCAGATGAACGATTTTATGGGACACGTGTCCTTTATTTAGATTCATATTGCCGTTCCCTGAAACTTTATTTATTTTTTTTTATAATTTATAAGGAAGAGTTTATTCACTCAGTCATTAACACTTCATAAATTCATAGGTTCAGACTGGCTAATGTGCAAAACACATGTACGGGTGGCATTATCAAGGATTACGTGCTCAGGAGAGAATTCAAACATCTAACATCGTAGATTTTTCTATAAGTCGTAAGCACGTCCTATCTACTTGATCTAACATTCGAGATCAAATAAAGTTTTTTTTAACTTGTAATTTAGTGTATATACCTTTTATATTTTTACTTGTCATGGAGGATATATGGGTGAACTGCCCATGATAATTTTTTTATTTTTTTAAAATATTTGCTAAAATCAGTATGTTATTGGGCACGTGGCGCTGCTGCATATATTTGGGAAATTGCAATCTATCTGTTTATTATTTCTAGTAAAGAGCTGTTTCCGAAAAGGACACACCACCCCATCATCACAAAATGTTTTTAGTTTCATTCAATTAACCTTCTTATCCGAAAAATCTAAGATATTCTTATATTAAGAAAATACAAATAAAATTACTTTAATTAATAATGATTATGATAATTGCTTGAGTAACTAATATTTATTTGCTCATTTGTCATGATTTGATTAATATTTTTCTCACGTCATGTGGTGATGTAGGATCACATAAAAATTTCTCTTCGTATCCACTATCCACCTAGTCTCGGAACAATAATAAAAATTTTAACAGAGACAAAATTTTCTTGAATTATAAATCTAAATTTGAGATTATTATGTTCAGCAGGTAGATGGTTTGAGCCTCCGAGAGGCGAGCCCGCTGATTAGCTGACAATATGCAGTAGATCAGGTCCAGTGTTTGAATACAATCGATATAAGAAAAGTAGATGGTTTAAAAAAATACATAATTAACTATAAAACTTGATAAATGGGATATAAAATTGATTATAATTAAAGAATTCAATACATTCCGAATTTAAAAACCTTACCAACTATTGTGAAAATTTTTAATTCGTAAAATCTTATATTATTGCATATTTTGACATCAAATATTGCAATATATCTAACGCAAATTTTAAATTTTACGTGAAAAATCCGAACATTACACGTAAACGAACGCCCTCTTAGTCATCATATTTCTTGATAGCAGCAAATGGTGGAATAGTTCGACAAAGGTAATACATATCAAGCTTGACTCCTTTTATTTTTATTTATTTTTGTTTTTTTCCATAAAATAATGTTGATTTATTTAGATAGAAGAATTGGACGGTAGCGTATAAGAATACTACTCACCATCACCAAGGAAGGTTCTAGAAATACTTTTCTTTTATGAGTAATTTTGTATCAAATATTTAATCAAAAGTTGAGAACTCGGTAAGGTCCTCCAGAATGTATAGATTGCCTGTTTGTTTATTCACTCCCATTGGGAAAATCTGTTGGTGACAAAACAAAAAATATAATAAATTACATGATTTTTTAAGATTAGAAATGAGTGATAAATAAAAAAAATTGAGATTTCACATTTTTTTAATATTTTTTTAAAATAAGACAAGATTCATTGACTTGTCAAAACCTAATAAAATAAGCCAAAATATGTTGAAATGTGACTAATCGCTATGATTAGCCAACTACTTTCCATTTTCCGAATTTATCAAAAGGCAGCGTCCCTTTATGAGGGGAAAAAGTCGAAAAAGGACATCACATCGAGATCGGCGGATCTAGCACGTGGCGGGGGTATTTTTGCCAGGACGCGACAGGTCTCCTGTCTTGCCTCTATGCGACGGCATGCCTTTCGGCAGTTCGGGACAACCGCCATCTTATCAAGAAGGCTGTGCAATTTATTAATGCACAGTAGGTACACTATTTTCCTTTTTATTATCAGTAAAAAAAATGACAGTGATAACATCAATATTTTCAACGTGTTATATAATATTTGACTCTCTTGTATTGTTCACAAAAGTCGGAAGATAAGCGTATCAGAAGAATCGAATAATCATTGTAAGCACTAATTTATCTGTTTAGTACCGACAAATGTTTAATATAATTTACAAAACTCTTGTCTGCCAAACTCAAGTTCAAATACAACAAGTCTCACGGATGTTTTTGACAAGTCTTACATAGTTTATGAGAGAGGAGGAGAGCAGAGATATTAATAGGGATAAACGTGGTTGAATATAATCCAAGACCACGGTAGTATGATATTATTAGAAGAACTGATTCATTCCAAGATTATATAAGAAAACACACTTACTTATAAGCTTAGAAATCAAATATAATGAGAAATAAATAATTCGAAATATCTAAATAATATATAAATCTGATAGTACAAAATTCTATAGAAATGAACTAACCTAATTGATTGATACAATTTTATTACCAAATACTCTATTTCCTAAGAAACCATAAAATATCTCTAAGGCAGTGTTTGGTTCGAGTATTGTTAGATTGTAGGGAAAGTTGAGATTACATGAAAAATTTAAAATATGGTAAAATTTTCTTGGAAAATGGATTGTAATTTAAGATTGTGGTGTTTTGAATTATGTAAAGTTGATTGTAAAATTTGTTGGTTACAGGTAAAAATGTTGTAAAATTTATTGGTTGCAGGTAAAAATGTTGTAAAATTAGTTGTAAAGTTGATGTAATCTAAGAATATTATATTTCCTGGATGTAAAGCTTTTACCAATTACACTGTAAAGTTTTAACCAATGTAATCTCAGATTACAGTCAACTTGACAACCAAATATTGTAATCTGTACGGTAAAGATTATACTGCACTTTACACCTACCCAAACACCACCTAAGAGTTTTGTATGCACCGAGGGAATTCTAACCAATGTTTGATCTGGCAGATTTATTTTTTTTTCTTTTGTCCCTGGATCTCGCCGACGAATGGAGGGAATTCTTACAAATGTTTTGATGTTTTTTTTTTGTTCTATAAAAAGAGACGTATAATCTTAGAATGTCATAAAATAAATGGGGAATAAAGGAATTCATAGAATTCTACTAATGAGAATCGAATCAAAGACCATTTTGTTTCTTATAAAAAACGATACCAATTGTACCAAACAACTTTCTCTTTTACCATGTAATTGTCATAAATTCGCAAATAAATGACGAGAAAGAACCGTTTGAATCCGTGAGATATGGTCCATCTACAAGGTACTGTAACATTGAAAGGTTCGAATGTGGCCTGTCCGCGGTACTTCTTAGGGCAAGAGCATCCGCCAGTACAGGAATCGAAAGATCACAATCACTCACTGCTGGCTACTTCTTCGAGTTTACACACCACTCCTCCTCGAACACCTATACCGAATGCGTCATCGATCACCGATGGCGTATTACTCAATGTTGCTGGATGTGGTGGTGGAGGTTAGACTAGGAAGACCTAGTGCCTTAATTTTTCTTCTAAAGATCTCTAAAGATATTTCAATTATCATTACATATTAATTTAAACTTTTTGATCAGATAAGAGTCAAATCTCTTGAAGGCTTACTACGAATTCAATATGGTATTGTCAACATGGTTTGACATCTATTCTCCTTAAGTAAGGTGTTGAGTACCAAAATAGATTGATTGAGGTGGTATGACACTTCTTCTTTCCCTTAAGTAAAGTATGAGATTCAAGTCTTGTGAATAGAGATAATTCACCCTAGAGATCTTTATTTTCTAGTGGACCCGTCTTGCTCGAGCTAGATAAGTCATTGCCCATGGGACTTCTAAATACTAATAGTACGGATCGGCTCCAGGTCTGAGTTTTGTGAATTGAGAAAATTAATGTTGGGGGAGTTGTGCCCTTTAGTGGACCGACCTGACTTGAACCTGAATTAGTGAGAACTCATTAGACTTTTAGATGTACGATAGTATGAATCAAAAAAGAAAATTCAGTATGGTATCATAGTTAAGCAGTGGGTCAACTGATTTATGCACGTGTTTGAATTATAGGGCTATATATGTATATAAGCAATTTCATAAAGCCCATGAAGAGGCCGATCGTAGTGTTCATGCCATGGGGCTTCCATCCACGGAAAAGAGGCACGTAAGGCTCGGGCCAGCTGACAGTATGCTGTGCAATGGAAGATTGGAACTTCGCAAGATCATCTTTGTATGTCCATGGTCATCCATAAATCGGGCCTATCTATCGAATTTCCAGTTTTTTTCATTGGGAATCGTGACGCAACAAAAACATAAAATCTTAATAGAATTGAGCCTCTGCTTTCATTCTTAGCATGAAACCGCAGATTCGTACAAAGTATAAACTTGTCTATCGATTTTAACATGAAACAGTAGATTTAATTTGCACATGCTTTAATTGCTTTATAAATACTCGAATTCAAGAACTTAATTTAAAGAAAATGAGACTCCGAAATACCTCACTAATTCATCTTTTGTAACCACTAAGCTAAGCATTACTTGTCTTATAATTATTACTAATTACATATTACGATTAACTCTCCGTCTCATTTGACGGAGAAAGTCTTGAACGTATCAGTATTGACGTGATATTATTTACGTAATAATATTAACTAATAAAATTAAATCATTTTTATGATTTTTTGTAAAACTCAAAAATAAAAAAAATAATCATAAAAATAAATTAATTTGATTTATTGATGTCATTATGAGATCTTGACGTAATTCTTTCCATTCCTATCTGACAAAATTTTAATCAATCATTTCAGAAAAAAAGTATAACCAATTGGATTTGGATTATTTCATGTTAAGAAAAAATCTTAACCAACAATTCACGTGCCAATAACCTAATATGTGAATCTCACCCACCCCCATCTACAATATTTTTAATTTCCCTCATTCAAACACGAGTGGATCTCTTCCAGCCTCACCTACAACATTTTGACCTGTCTGCCATTTTGAATTTTCTTTTTCCAAGGGAGGGAAGCTTCTATCGAGAAATGAACATACTAAGTTTCGTTATAAGGAGAATTGCAATGGAATCTCTTAGCCCGGAGCGAACCGTGCGACAATGTCCTCATAATGTTGAAACTCTTCTATCAATCCGTTCTCCGATTAACCATGTTTACGCGATAGTCAATATTTACACGATAGTCCATGTCGGTGTATGGATGGTTTTACCTATAGATGATTTCTTCAGCATAAGGGATAGGTTTTTTTTGCTATTTTTTTATAACAATATTTGTCGGGGACAAAAGTTATTTTTTTCCCTTTAAATAATATGGATTTTCGTTCCTAATATTCCATATAGCTATCTTTTTTTCAATCTAATTTTATCATTAATATTATCCTCAATATTTAAAAACCCTGATAATTTAGCACACGGCCACATGTTTTTGTCCCAAATATTTTATATAATCGCCATTTTTATCCCCATACGAAATATAGAGGACAAAAAAATAATGGCGAAAATACTTTGTTTAAAATTCTAAATATTCAACTCGGAAGAGCTTTACCCCCTAATGGACCTTTCCGGCTCGAACTGAATTAGGCAGGACCTATTGGATTTCTAGATACTAGTGGTTAGACCTAAAGGAATTTTAAATATCGAGGATAATATTAAATTGACGACATAATAATTACGGTATAAAATATTGTAGACGAAACTCACGGTTTCGTTCCAATGAATTTTTTTGGGGAAGGTTTTCGTTTCAATTAAAATTATTTTAATTAGGAGATCGGACTGCAGGTTGGCCACCCACTAGACAGCCAGCGTGGAGTGATTGCTGGGTTAATCATGCACTAGGGAAGATTTGCATAAATTCCAGTTGAATTATTCTGTTCGATACATTGGTTCGGAAGAATAAAACGGAGAGTAAAATATACGGTACAAGATGTCTCACTGATAATAATTGAATATAAATTTTTTAATTTTATACTGAAGACGATATCGTTGCACTAATATTTCTATTGTCATAAACTCACATATTCACGTCCCTAGAGTCTCTTTTATCGTTCCTAGACAGGTTACCTACCCGAGCGAGAATGGCAGATCGGCTCTCGCTTCCTTCTCTGCAATGTAGCTTCTGTAATTTGGAGATCGAATCCAGGGATCATATTCTCTTCCTCATGTTTTGTTATCGGAGACATCTAGAGAAGAATTTCTAATGACACTTCGACTTAATCGAGCTTCGGGTAACTCGCATTATGCTTTCAAAATTTTTGTCTACTCCATCTGCCTGAGAACGCAATTCTAGGATCTTCCAGCATAGAGCAACTCCTCAGGATGTCATTTTAAGATGAAGTATTAGTCTGCTGAGAATGAGAATTGAATCTTTGCCCCTATTTAGCATCTAAATTTACCAGTTCTACCTTTTGTGTATAATCACGTGTATATTTTTTCAAAGTTTGTTGGTGTGTATGCATACATACACACACTAGAGAGTGATCTGTGTAACGTGCAAAATTATTAATTTTTCATTCTATTATAAAAATCTAAGGTAATTAAAGAAATAAAATTTAAGATTAGAGTAGATATAAAAGGAATAATTTAAATCAAATAAAAATAAAATAGAACATGATAATCGAGAGGGCTTTTGATTAAAGTATATTTTTTTGTGAAAGTTATGAACATGACAAGGACCTGAATAGTTTTAAAAGAGTGAAAGGAGATTGTATGATCGAGAGAATCATGTGAAATAGTTAAAAAAATGAAAATAGTTATTAGTATATAAATAATTAATAAAATAAATAGGAATACTAAAATTATAAAAATATTAAAAACTAATTTTTTTTCCGTATTTTACCGAAAAAAACTATTTTAAATTTGCGTAAATTAATATATATCTATATATCTGTCGTGACAAGTTGATAGCGTGCGTGGGAATGTGTCAGAGACGCTGACAACTGCACCTCTTTGTTCTTGGTCAACACTCCAATAATGTTGGAATTTATATTATTGAGTGTGTCGAATGAGTATGAATTTTTTAAGAGAAGTTTGAATAAGATTTTCCTAATTTTAAAAAAAATACGAATAATTGAGCTCTGCCGCCGTCGAACGTTTCCACTGAATTGGAGATGCAAGCCATGACGTTGTCTAATTTAACTTTTTCCTTTATTTTCCTTATTATTATTAATTATTTCTCCAAAGCAATATGAACAAGTTGGGTTGGGTGGTCGGGCCGACATCTTAGTTCGGGTGGTAATCCTCTCTCTTTTTAAATTTGAATACAGTAGATCGGTTGAGATACTGTCATGTGTTCTTCGATTAAACAAACATCCGGATTCGAGCTTGTAAAAGAAAAATTTGTGATCGAGCGAGTTTTACTCTCTTAGCTACCAGTGTGACTCAATTTTAAATTAGTCAGAATTTATGATATTTTTGAATATCGATTGTGCACAGTATCTATCATGAATCTAAATAATGCACGGAAGATTAATAGTTTAACACAGAAACCCCCCAAATCTCAGCTTTTGCCAGGAGAATAGAAAACAACTTAATCATTTATTTACCAATGGAGAAGTACAAGACAAGGAGATAATTTTAAAGTTGGTGGGCGGTAATTATCAATGAAATTTTTTAAGCAATAATTTTATTAAAAAAACAGTGCCTTAATATGTAGTGGTTAAATATGGTGCGCATGCCCGGAGAGTTGAGGATGGACCCCATCACTCTGTCAAGTCATCATTATCGTACAACAGATGTGACTTCCTAGTTATATAGAGGATACAGGGAGAGGAAGCAAAGTAATAATTACCGTCACGTCCCAATTCCATATTGGTTGTACATAGATTAAATTTTAAGTATATATATAAGGTTTAATGACCCCAAACGTACTAATAACTAGCACTTTTGAGTGATGGACCTGTGGTGTTACAAGTACTGACCAAAGTGGATTGGTTGAAGTGATTAGTCGTATTTTTTCCCTTAAGTAACGTCTCAAGTTTGAGTATTATAAATAGAAAGAATTCACTACCCCTTAGTAGGCCCTTCCGATTTTAATAGGAATAGTTAGGGTCTGTTGTACTTCTGGATGCCGATTTTTTAGATAAAAAAAAGGAGGAAGTACCGGTGAATCCTATATATGAATTTGAATCCAGAATTTGATAAATTTGAATTGAGGACGATTACATATCAGAGAATAAAAGAAATAAGGTTTTTCCCGGGTTCAATTCTTATCGGCGAGACTGTTCGTATCCCTTCATTTTCTCTTCCTTCTATCACATTTCAGAGTTATATGGCTCATTGTACATCGAATATATATATATATATATATATATATATATGTTTGTATAGACATCCACAAACATGACATCCACAAACATGGCTGGCTACAT
>JAOYND010144225.1:0-10046 GCA_025802135.1 Lagerstroemia fauriei | reverse complement strand
AAGACCGACAAATAAGGACCTAGGTGGTAGTATCATGCTCCCTTAGGTAAATAATAGGTTTCTGATCGACCTTAGGATTAGCCCTTAAACGATTAGTGGCGACTCCAAAAACCCAAACACGGCTTAAGTCCCAAGCTAGGCCTTGTGCGCGCCTATAGCCCCTGGGGCTACACTTTCAAGTCGGAGCGATTTCCACGTCCGACATTGGGAAAAGGCTAATTGAATGTCCTAGAAATCACAATATTTTCCTGAATATGTGAATTAATAAGCAACCACAAAATAAAGTGAAGAGAAAATCAAATGAATAACACCAAGATTTAATGTGGAAAACCCCTCGGTGTAAGGGGAAAAATCACCGGACCAAGCTAGCAAAACTTCCACTATCAACAAATAGCAGGATACACAGTTTCTTCTCTGATCAATATGAGATTCGTTGATTGGGAGCCAAATGAACGAATCTCAAAGCGATAAGTGTGTCAAAACGAAGCTTGTTCCACCAGGAATCACCTCGTCAAATTTTATGAAAAATAGATCACGTCTTACCTTTCTTCCAAATCGCAAAGCACCTATGGAATGCCGAAAATTTTTGCACTTTGCCGCTAACTTGCGGCCGCTGCTTTTCTCCAAATTTAGCTACTATAATGTGCGCTTGTGTTGCAGCAATATATAGTGAATTTTAAGCCTAAAAATAATCTTTCTTTTAGTGGGTCAACAAGCCAAAAAACCCAAATAATTTTCTTACTATTCTTTTAATTTGTCAAACCCAATAAGCAGGGATAGCCCAACACCATGGAGCCATTCACTGTCTTTTTTAATTTTATTGATTTTTAAAAATTTTATATGACAAATTTTTATATAAAATAATAAGAACTAAAAGCAAAAATAATAAAAAAGATTGAAAATTTTCTTTTTTTGAAAAAGAAATTATTATTTGAATTAAACTGTGCCAGCTGCATTACATATAACATCATAAAAGCATCATATATTTCTCACTATCTTTCTCAAGAAGCTTCCTCAAATCTTGTATTCTAGGGTTTCCTTCCTCTCGCACTAAGTTGACGAAGAAGCTTTCAAAATTTGCTCTTTTATGCTCTGTCTTTGATAATTCCTCTAATCTACCAAGGTATGATTCTGCCTGTCTCTGTTAAGGCTTGGTACAGAATCTTGGAATCCACCTCGAACATAACCTTCAGCCAACCTTCCCGCACAGCGCAGTCAACACCCATCACTGAGTTGAGGCTTCTGCTTCAAGCGTTGACATGCAGATAAGTCTCCTACCTAAAAATCCTTTAAACTGCCCTGGGTGATTTCTTGCCAAACCACCCAGACCTGCAGTTTTTGTTGTCGGGTTGTATGCACCATCAATGTTAATTTTGATGTGCACTGAACACGGAAAAGTCCATCTTGTGTATTAACTTGTAGATTGTTCTGTTGCTAAAAAATGTGTGAATGTTGTACCAAACCTTTTTCGAGACTGTATAATCTCCTTAATATTGAATATTATCCTGGATATAGTTGCATCAATATTTGGTTTTTCACCAATCAACCCTACCTTATTTCTTTCCTTCCATATTTGCCAACTGGTGATGGCCATTTTAGTGTGTAACTCTTCACGATAAATGCTTGAAACTCCCGTCAAACCTTCAAACAAGCGATCTAGAGATGTGATAGTTTGTTTTTGCACCCTTAGCCCAAGCACTTCGAACCGAACAAGATTGTCCCAGTCACAACCCAATAATAGGTGCTCCACATTTTCCTCATAGTCGCAAAAAGGGCACTTTGCTAACTCTCAAATTTCCCTCCTAGCAAGACTGCTTCTGTTAGGAATTGCATTTTTAATAGCTTTCCAAAGAAAAATTTTCATCTTGCTAGGACATTTAATATCCCACAAGGAGGTCCATACCTTTCTGTTGACTTGATGAGAAGCAGAAGATTTAACAGTTGTAACCTTTGATTCATCTCTAATAAGGGCATAAGTGGATCTAACAGATATTTCCCCACTCTTCTCATAAGGCCATACCAAAAGGTCTTCATTGATTCGTGAGAGTAAGGGAATAACTTCTATCATAGCTACTTCCTCGGAGGTAATTTTGCCTTGTAACGTACTCAAATTCCAATGCAGTGTCATATTATCAATTAAACTGCACACTCTAGAGTTAGGGTTCTAACAACTAATTGTACTCCATGCAATTTGAAATTCCTTAATCCTAGAGCCTAGTTATCCTCCCAAACCGTGACATTTCCTCCATCTCCTATGACCCACATGGCACCTTTTTCAGCACTCCCTTACCTTCTAACAAATTCCCCCATAGCCAGAATTGTCTTGAACCTTTTCTAGCTTCCAAAAAAATCACTCTTAGGAAAGTACAAGCCTTTAAGGCCCACAATGCATTAGGGGTATTAAGTAATCTCCATGCAGTTTTTGTTAAAAGGGCTAAATTATGGTCATAGAGATCCTTGAAACCCATTCCACCTACTTCTTTCAGTTCAATTATGTTTTGCCAATTTACCCAATGAATTTTCTTCTCCTATTCTTTATGCTCCCATCAAAATCTTGCCATAAGGTTATTGATTTCATTACACCAGCCTTTTGGAAATCTCAAGCAGCTCATCATATATGTAGGCATTGATGAAATTGTATTTTTTAGTAGAACTTCTTTACCACCTTGAGATAGGAATTGTCTCTTCCATTCGTTCAATTTTTATCTAATTCTCTCCTTCAATGTCTGTACTGCCCGCTTTTTGCTCCTTCTCCAGTCTGCTGGGAAACCCAGGTACCTACTAGGTTTTTCCCTTATATCAACTCCCATAACACGACCCATCATTTCTTTGATTCCTTCATAATAATTAGCACTGAAAACAAGAGATGATTTTTACAGATTTACCCCCTGTCCAAATGCAGCACAATATAATTTCAGCACTTTCTTCATTTCTTCTGCATATTGTTCCTTGGCTTCTAGAAATAGTAGGGAATCATCAGCAAAAAATAAATAAGATAGAATTGGACATGATCTATTCATTTTAATAGCCATAATATTCTTCTTGTGTACTGCTCCTGTGATTAGCTTGGAGAAAACCTCAGCCACAAAAATGAATAGATAGGGTGACAATGGATTCCCTTTCTGATTCCTCTGGTGGGTAAGAAAATTTCTGAAGCCTTTCCATTTACAGTTATCCTGTAAGATACTGTAGACACGCATTCTATTATCCAATTTATCCATTTTCCACTAAAGCCCATTCTACAAAGTAATTCTTTCAGAAAAACCTAGTCCACACAATCATAAGCTTTTTGTATATCCAAATACACATCACAATATCCCTTCTTACCCTTTTTCCTTCTTTTTAGAAAGTGAAAAGAGCCACAGTCACATTATCCTAGATCTGTCTCCCTGCAATAAAAGTAGTTTATTGACAAGAAATGATATTTGGGAGAATAGGTTTAAGCCTATTAGGAAAAATTTTAGAAATCACTTTGTAGGTAAAATTCACAGGCTTATGGGACGAAATTGGGAAGGATCATGAGGTCCCAATACATTTGGAATTAGAATTATATCGGTAGCATTTAAGGATTTGGACATAACACCTGTTTTGAAAAAAAGACAAGACTGCAACAGTAAGATCATATCCAATAATGTCCCAATGATGCCAGTAGAAGAAACCATTGTATCCATTTGGACTTGGAGTCTTAGTAGCCCTTAGTTGGAAAACTGCCCTCTTGACTTCCTCCCTAGTTATATCTTTGTCTAATTCCTTCTGCATATTTTGATCAATGACACAATTAATGGCTTCTAAGGCTTCCTCAACTCTATTGATGTCTTCTGCTCGAAAGAGCTTTTCGTAGTAGTCAATTATCATTCTCTTGATCAACCCATTCCCCTTCATTGTTCTTAATTCTCATTATTTTATTTATGGCTCTTCTCTCAAGTGTCACTCTATGGAAGAAATTGGTGTTTTTATCTACCAATTGAAGCCAATTAATTATGGATCTCTGCTGCCAGAATAATTCCTCTTGTCTCTATAACTCATTCATTTCATTTTTTATATCCCCTACTCCTACTCACAGCATGGCCCTCCCCTGTAAGCATTGAATCCAACAATTTTTGCAATTCTTCAACCATCTTTTGGCAATTTGGAAAGACTTTTCTGCTCCACCCTATCAGTTCTTCACTACATAAATTCAATATAGCTTGAAAGTCCTTCAACTGCATCACAATTACATCCTTCCAAACTTTTGTTACAACCTTCTTGCAACTCTCCTCAAGGATCCATTTATTCTCAAATCTAAAATGTTTGAGACCCCTTCTATCTTTTCAGCAAGTGTAAATGATCAAAGGTCTGTGATCAGATCCTGCAAATCCTTCATGAACAACATGAGTCAGAGGAAAAATTAATTTCCACTCTTTAGAGACCAAAACTCTATCAAGCCTCTCCAAAATCAACTCCTCATCTTCGTTGTTTGCCCAAGTGAATTGGGGTTCCCTGAAAGCCACAGTCAAGTAATCTTGTATAAAACATCTTCCTCCTAAACTCCCTTATACTTCTTTCCTCTTTCTTATTACCTCCCTTTTTTTCAAAATGGTCCAAGATGTCATTGAAATCACCTGCACATGGCCATCGCTCCTGCGTGTTCTTTTCTAAATATCTCATTTGTTGCTAACAATTCTGCCTCTTCCAAAAATCACAGTCAGCATAAAACCATGTGAATCTCCACTTCTTTCTGATTTCCTCCATGTAAAACCTGGTATCAATCATATTCTCATAATATCTCCACTGCATCTCCTATCCATCACAAAGCCAGACCTCCACTTATACCAGTTGGTTCCATATAAAAACCATTATCAAACTTGAGTTTCCTTCGAAGGACATCCACTTTTTCTTTCTTGTTTTTTGTTTCCATTAGAAAAAGTATCGTAGGTCTATATTTCCAAGCAAGGGCTCCTAGGTTGCAAACTGTCAAGGAGGACCCAAGCCTTGACAGTTCCAACTTAAGCAAATCATGGCTTCTCAGTGATTTTTCCGGGCAAGCCACCATAGCCTAAGTTCAAATCAACCTCTGACTTAATAGGAATCTCCACTAGCATCTCTAACTAATCTTTCTTTTTGTTCTTAGCAATCTTAGTTGGGATTTTCTTCAGCTCACTTTCCTATTCCTTCTCTTCATAACCATTGGTTGAATAGTTTCCATTGTCTTATCCTTTTCTACCATCACCTTTCTCTTGACATTCCTTCCAGCTTGTGTATTTTCCTCATCACATTTCCGTTTTAGATTTAGTCTCTACATAGCTTCAGTCACGCAAAAAGTTACCAAGGCTTTATTATTTTCCTCTCCTTCCCCATCAGTAGGTAATTCAACAAAATAATCACTATGTCCATCACCTGAAATGAGATGTTCTTCCACATTAGTCTGATCTTGAACTTCCTCCACTACCACCTTTTCATTAGGTTGCCTATGCTTACTAATATTTGAAGTAAATTCCTGACTCACTTTCTAGTAACCACCATTATTATTCTGTACTGGATAATTTGCATTCGCATTTGATCTTTGCACAGATGGATTAGATGGAACTTTATTTCTTATGTATTGCTGATTATGCCAACTAACCTTCTTGTGTTCATTAATAACAAACTGGGGTACTTTCACTTGATTAGCTCTTAGCCAAGGGCCAAACTTTTCCATTTCCACATTTTCTTCTTCTTCTTTGCGGCCTTTAATGGTGTGGTTCAACATACTACACCTAAAGCAGAAAGCAGATAACCTCTCATATTTGAAGTCTATCGAGTATGTCTCATTCTTTTGGCTCGTCACCCAAATTCCTCTACATTGGGGTTCATCAAATTTAATTTCCACTTTAGTTCTAAGGTAACTGCCACAAGTACCCAGAACACCAACAATCTCATCCACCTCTACAGCTCCAATCATTTGTGTAATTTTATATGCATTTTTAGTTAACAGTTGATCTCTCTGCAATCCATGAACTTGAATCCACAGCTTGATGGTATCCAAGTTTAACTCATCCAATCTCTTATCATGATCCTATTTAACAATGTTCAAGCAATGACCATCAATTGACCAAGGACCATCCTCCAAAGCTTTCTCAGCTTCCCTCTTATCCTTGAATTCAAAGAGAAACAAGTTTGTTTTCAGACTTGAAATTTTCATTTCTCCTAAATCACTCCAAGACCATTTCAACACTCCCATAATTGTACCCCAACTGATTTTTCTATTAGCAATAACTCTTCCAACTAGGGCAGTACCCTTATTAGGGCTATCAAGGCTTAAGTTCATATGAATTACCTCAGTTTGATCTCCCATCGCCTTAGGACACCTTGTCACTATCCTTACTGCAAAAGAGAAAAACACAATTAGTGCTTATATCCAAATCCTTGAAATCCATATAGACAGCTCATTTTAGCTCGAGAAAAAATACTTGGAAGATGGTCAAACGCGTTCAAGGCACAGAACTATCGGTGTTAGCAACTAAGTGGAATTCGGAGGCTTGGCAAGTGGATTCAGTGGATTTAAAGTTGAGAAAATTTGGATTCATCGTGAAGATCATTGAGCTAGCTTTGATTTGATGGATTTTGGACCTGAAATTCTTCTTGGAGAGGGAGATACAATTTGTTGAAGGAAAATTGCCCGATCTATGAACAGTAACTGGGCTGTGGTAGATTTCATAGGAAAAATCATATCTATTTATTGGAATGTCCAATTTGATCAAGGCTTATGGAATTTGGACTCTAACTCATGAAGGATAAAGATAAAAATGAAGCGAAGTATTGAAAGGCCCAGAATCAGCCCGAGAAATCTGATCTCCAAGCCTCAGTGTGCAGGGTCGGCCGGTACTGGGCAGTCAGAATAAAGCATTCATATCTCATGAACCATAAGACGTTCTGGCACGATTCTTCTTTCTAAAGATTCTCATTAAGCATTTTTCCATGGAAAAATAAGGCGTGAGGCAGATTTAAGTGGATATGTAAAGTTTTGAAGATTAGAGCAACTCAAGCAGATGCAGTATTCAATCCGTGGAAAACGGAAATTTATGGCCGAAAGAATATAAAGGAACTATCCCCTTTCAGCAAAAAAGGGAATGGTATTAAGGATTTCAAAAGGATAAAAACCCTCGGGAGCTTCTAGATGGGGGATTGGACGGTGACAACTCTGCAAGAGGTTCTTCCAAAGGGACCCTGGCCATCATCCTTCTCCCACTGCTATTACTGCATCCTACCCGACATTGCTGAGCCCGATTGCATTTACGAAGTCGTTACTGCTTGGGCCAACAGCACATCGAGCTACCTCTGTTGCAGGAGAGTTAGGTAATGCTCTTGGTTTCTCCCCTAGCACTCGATTATTCTGGTTATCGGATGACTGTTGCTTTCAATTTCACAGTGTCACTTTGCTGTTGTTTTTCCACTCAGTGACACTCATATTTATCCGGCCATTATCATTTATCACTGAGTCTCGTGATGTAATTCATTGATGCGTTTCATTACCACGTTAAACCCCGATTAAATGTTCACTGCTGTCCACGGGTATGCTGGGTCAGGTCATAATAGTAGGTTGACTTGTTTTCCATAAGAAAACGTGATTGGACTACTGGTTTTAATGTGAATATGGCTAGAACTGATTGATTTTCCGCTTTGTTTCTTATCGGTGCCGTTCATTGGTTCATGATTCATTAGCTTAGGCATCGAATGGGTCGTTACCGAATCTTATTCACTGAAGTTCTTCTTGATATGTGATCTTTCTATTTGCCTTGTGGAAAGTCATGGCTCATTAATTCCCGAGTTGTATCTTGCAGTCCCTAGAATCGAATGTGGTCCTTGATTTCAATTTCACGATGTCTAACCTTTAAGATCATTTAGGCTCATTGCTTTGTTATCTTGGCATTTGGTCTTAATTCCTAAGTTTGTGATTTTGCAAAGACTTTAAGTTGGATCTTTGACCTTGATTCTATGATTCTGTGATTCTGTGATACCCGACATATAGTTTATGAAGATATTTTTACTCATGTATTCTCATCTTGGAGTCCAAAATTTAAATTCACACATCCTTAGACAAAGTCTTTAGTAGGTTTTCATGCTTGATTTAATGAATGTATTAATGTCCTTCATAAATCGTGATTCGTGCTTCATTTACCCATTCTCTTTTCTTGAAAGAGTTATTCATATATAATGTATTAAATGAGCTCTCCAAGCTATTGATAGGGTGTATAAACTTCCTTGTGGCCTCTTCTTTGTGTTGACTCGCATGGCATGGCATTGTCATATCATTTGTCAAGGCCTCTACTTTGTGTTGCCTCCACTTTGTGTTGACTAGCACATGCCCCTACTCTCATGGTCCGTAACTTTTCTAAGGAGGAGCCAGGAGAGTATGTGCGTAACTTCGTCTAGTTTTTACTTTGAAATTGATGCTCGCGTATGGAGCGTATGAGTAGGTTTATGGGAGCGTCCGTATATGGAAATAACCCCGCGGGGATGCGTCTCTATTACGGGAGGGTTGCCACCGTCGGGGGTTCGCTAGGTGGGGATGCGTCGTTGTCGAAGATATGCGGAATGCCGCCACCAAGCTGACGAATATTGAACACTCAAGAATCAAGGTATATCGTCGTGAAAATGCCTGCGGGGATACGTCTCAACATGGTGAGGGATGCAGCCGTCAGGCGTGGGTCAGATCTCCGTGGAGTGTCGGGGCAAAGGCTGCCGACGGAGAGAATCATATTAGACATCATCCCATAAGGTATAAAATAGTAATATTGCCGGAAGTATAAGTTTCCCAGTTTGTTTTCCTTTGTGCTTGAATGTTGCGCTTCAGGGCTCATAGGTTATTATTTCCTTTGCGACTTGAAGGTTGTGCTTCATGGCGTAGACTGATTTTTCCCTTTGCGACATGAAGGCAACACTTCATGGAGCGTAGGGTGATTTTTCCCGCTGCGACCATGAAGGCGACACTTTGTGGTGTGTTGGGTGATTTATCCTACTGCAACCGTGAAGGCAACGCTTCGTGACACGTAGGATGATTTTTCCCGCTGTGACTGTGGAGGCAGCACTTCGTGGTGTGTAGGGTGATACGCTTCGTGGTGTGCAGAGTGATACGCTTCATGGTGTGCAGGGTGATATTTCCCGCTGAACGTAAAGGCAGCGCTGATTTTTCCCGCTGCGACTCGTGAAGGCAGCGCTTCGTGGTTCGTAGGGTGATTTTTTCCGCTGTGACCCGTGAAGGTGGTGCTTCGTGGTGTGAAGGGTATTTTTTCGGCTGCGACCATGAAGGCGGCGCTTCATGGTGCGTAGGGTGATTTTTGCGTTTGCGACCGTGAAGGCTGCGCTGCATGGTGCGTAGGCTGATTTTGCCCGCTGTGACCGTGAAGGAGGCGCTTCGTGGTGCATAAGCTGATTTTGCCCGCTGTGACCGTGAAGGCGGCGCTTCGTAGTGCGTAGGGCGATTTTCTCTGTTGCGACCGTGAAGGAGGCGCTTCGTGGTGTGTATGGCGATTTTCCCTGCTGCAACCGTGAAGGAGGCGCTTCGTGGTGTGTATGGCGATTTTCCCTGCTGCGACCGTGAAGGAGGCGCTTCGTGGTGCGTCCGGCTATTTTTCCCACTACGACCGTGGAGGCGGCACTTCGTGGTGCATAGGGCGATTTTCCACACTGCCACCGTGAAGGCTGCACTTCGTGGTGCGTAGGGTGATTTTCCGCGCTACGACTGTGAAGGCTGCACTGCATGGTGTGTAGGCTGATTTTGCCCACTGTGATCGTGAAGGAGGAGCTTCGTGGTGCGTAGGCTGATTTTGCCCGCTGCGACCGTGGAGGCGGCGCTTTGTAGTGCGTAGGGCTATTTTTCCCGCTGCGACCGTGGAGGCGACACTTCGTGGTGCGTAGGGCGATTTTTCGCACTGCGACCATGAAGGCTGCACTGCATGGTGCGTAGGCTGATTTTGCCTTTTTCTTTTACAACTTTTGGGTCGCTTCTTCGATGGGAGAAGTTGATACGCGCCTTCTTTGATATTTTTCTCTTTGTTTGACATGAAAGCTCAAGAATAAATATAAGG
>JAOYND010144118.1:0-10049 GCA_025802135.1 Lagerstroemia fauriei | reverse complement strand
AGCATTCCTTGCACTTGGGATTCCTCTACCTTTGGTAATTACAGGAACCTTCTTCCTCTTCCTCTTGGCTGAAGACCAGGATGGTCGAGTTCATTGCCTATATGCTGCATGGGAATCTCTTGTAGCATAAAGTGCTAGAGAGTCGAGTTGAGTCAACAAAATAAGGAAACCTGTAGCATAAACTGCGGCTGCTCGGATTCTTTGCTTACCCGATTAACAGGCTGATCGATCTGATTCACATTTTGATAAGAAGTGCAAAATGTTTCTCCAGACCGCCACTGCCACTGGCTTCACGTTATTATTCACCCTTTCAGTTGAGCAATGCCCATCCATTGACCCCAGCAGGTGTTTTGTAGGCTTAGAGAGGGTGCAAAAGCCTTGTATGCTGGAAGATCTGAGCAATTTAGAGCTACATTCGCTTCATTGCCCTGATCTAATTGGGCCATTGTCGATGTGGCAAAATATAATCTGAAAGATGCATTGGTGTTTTTCTCTTGCGATTGAATTTTCTTATTTCCTAAACATGTCCAAATTCTTCTTTTGACACTTTCTAGCTCTGCGCGCCTCCTTTGAAATATCGAACAGGCAATATTCTATGGGAGTTAGCGTGACTGGTGGATGAGATTATGTGCGAGGCTTGGCCTAAGAGGGCCTGCTGATGTGTGATGTGGAGATGATGGTGTCTGGTGTCTGAAGGGGGCTTTGACTCGGTGGATGGGCCTGGATTTCATAGCCACTGAACTCCCAATAACCATAAATATCCAACCCCGGGTAGGGGTAAAAAATGTTCGGGTCGGTGGCTCAAGCCACCGGGGGGGCTCGCGACTCCACCAATGGGTTCAGCCTGGGCTGGGATGGCTTGGGCTAGATCTCAAATGGCTTGGGTGGCTCGGGAGATGAATGGGTTTGCAGGGTTATGGCTCTGGCTTGGGGACTGCTCCGTGGTTCAGGGGCTCGGGGGCTTGAGGTTGGGGTAAATTCATCTTTTTATCTTTAAATACTATATTTTATATCATTTTATTCCCTCTAACTAAATAACAATATTTTTATTATTCATTTAGTTCTACACCCCATCTATTCCTAATCTATATGTATTTTATTCACTGTCTATTTCATTTATGAGAACTAAACACAACAGACCATTGCAACGAAATAGTTCATCTTGATTATATGGTCCTCTTTTTGCGCTCATACACAGTGAGAACCATTTACTCGATTTGATCTCGATCCATTGGGCGCACTCGTTCCCAACTCGAGACAAGCACCGATAAACTCGACTTATTAGACGCTCAATATAATACAATATGTGTGAGCACCTGACCACAGTGACGTAAACCTAGATCTGACTCCGGCAGTCTCATAATGATGCAAGCCCGCAAGCCCGGCAGTTCCCTCTAGGCCTAAGTCGCATACTTCATCAATAGTTCGTTCACAATAACAATAGAATTCAACATGGTATCAGAGTTGAGCTGTACCTCTTAACACGCAGCTCGTGAGAGGGGGTGTTAAGATCCAACATCGATTAAATAAGAGAATAATAATGGATCTATAAGATAACTGGATACCACCACCTAATAGTTTAGACTTTTAGGTGGATATGGGTCTGAAATTCTTGTAAGCTCAGGTAAAAATTTAATATGAAAATTTAATAAATGTGAAGATTTTGTTATCTACCATGTATCATATTAATGAAAAAGACACCAGCTGGAAAGGTTTGCCATAGTAAAGAATGATTATCACCGTGTGACTAAGAAAGATCAATGCTTGAAGACACAGTACTCACAGATGTCTCCACTCGAAGGATAATAAAGGAAAACGTTCTAACCACTAAATACGATACAGTTGGCAGACTGGACTCAGCATAAAAAGTGCCCTGTAACTACGAACAAATCAGGGCTGTGATCAGTTTCATTCAATAAGTTCATAAACCTAACATTCTCACTCGAAATAAAGAAAACGATTGTATAGTGGGCCCTTTTGCACTTGCGTGTTGGGTTAATGCTCTACATTGAGTAACCTCACGCATCCAACTGGCAATTACATATATGATATCGTACGATATTATAATCTACTTAACCACTGATGGGTTGAGCTTTCTTTTCCTTATCAAGATCTCTCTCCATCCACTCTCCTCATGGATATACAGATTAATTGCAACACACTCTGGAAAGTGTGGCCAGGAGCAAATTACGAGACGTTTCTCCACTTCCACCTTGCAGCAGTTTCTTCTTATCTATGGAGACTTTAGCTTCCATCTTATCTCTCTGTGTGTAAAGTAGAAGAAAAAGCTACCTGGATGGGTGGACTGAATCAGCAAGAGCTATTATTATCTTAGCTCCAAGTTTCGTATTAGTGATAATGCGAGTCGAGTCAGTTGAAATCGTTTTCTCAAATTAAATTATGATGGACTACCAATTGTGTGTGTGTCAAAACGATTTACATGAATTAACATGAGTTGGTTAAAATTATTCGATATCTATTTTTTAAAAGATCTCCAGTTCAAGTTATAAGAATGGAAAAAAAAAATTATAATAAGAAAAGATTTATCTTTTAATAAATCGATCAAATTTAAACTTAAATTAATTAAAATTTCTTTAACTTTTAGATAACGATGTATATAAAAAATAAAGATTTTTTTCATGACTAGAATCCAGTAGTACTAGTATTCAGGGGAGTAGGTAGTCCACGTTTTGCAATAGTACAGTTCTCTTTACTTTAAAATAACCCATTTTGAGAAAGCAGATTGGTGTCTAATCTAATAGTCTTTTTTGGTCGTCAGTCACGGTATTTAAATAGGTCCCATCGGCAATGAGATGACATCTTTCAGTCAATTATACTTGACTAATTCATTGGTCGTCCCGGGTCGCACACCTGACAATAATGGGTGAGGCTTCCAAGGGAGGTGCCTGCGTACGTGAGGTCTCGAACTCAAGACCTCCTTAAGCGGCGTCGAACTGCTTATCACACGGACCAACCTCCGTTGGTGTCTAATCAGATAGTCATCCATCTAAGGACAAAGTTTTGTATATAGCTGATATATTATATGATAGTGTTTATATAATGTTATGACTTAATTAAACTAAGATAATTTAAGGGTTGTTTATTTCTCTTTTATGGTTAATTTTTTTCCATTTAGATTTTATTAAAAAATTTTAAAAATAATTTAATCTTATTAGCTCATGACACCACATCAGTATTGCAACATGCAGAGTCCCACTGATAAGAAAATATTGTATATAACAAGTACAAGACATGGTGATGCTTACATGATATGATATACGAATAGAATTCAATTATTTCTGAGGTTATTTTTTAGGGTTTTGTTAAAAAATTTAAAATGACTAAATTTTATTAGTTTATGATATCACGTCAACACTGTTACATGATATACTCCTTACGTACAGTATTCTCTCCTATGAGTGAGAATTGAACTTAGAATTTTTTTTTTCCGCATCAGGGTAGAAATCCACCTAACTTTCTCAGAAAATAATCTTATGAACATAGACAGTAGAGCAAATGATGTTCATTACACGGCCCAGAAGCAACTTAAGCCAATTGTCAAACATTTCAGCTGGGTGGTGGAAAAGAGGCAATCTTCTTTTCTTTCCTTTTTTTAGGTTAATCTCAAATTCTTAATCTGAGACCCATTTTTCCACCACCTTTCCAAAAGCAAATGAACCAGGTGTCACCCCCAAGCTTCCCCAATCCCACTATAAATAGCTCACCGATCCTCCCCCAAACCCTTCACCATGCAAACAAGTTTGAACCTTGTTTACTTCAAAAACGCGAAATGTCAGCCAAACACATCCTAGTGCTCCTCCTGGTGGTGGTGCTATACACCACCGTCGCTGCCCAGCGACTGCCGCCCAGGAGAGGCCTGCCACCGAGGAGGCCGCCACCCAGGTGGCCCCCAACTCCAGAGGAGACCGCCCTGGAAGGGGAGATGGATGGCCATCATCCTCCTAGGGGCCATAGACCACCTCACAGGCCACCTGCAGTGGAGGATGAGGAGGAGGCTGCCACAGTCGATGCATACAAGCCTCCCTACGGCTATAAGCCACCACCGAAGCACAAGCCACCGGTGATGGAGGAGGAGGAGGAGGCTGCCACACTCGATGACCATCCTCCGAGGGGTCACAGGCCACCGCATGGACCGCCTCACAGGCCCCCTGGTTCAAACTGAAGTCCGCTAGGAAAGGGGTTCCAATATATATTAATATGACAGTGGTTTGATCTATGAATAAGTGCTTTTAGGAACTCATATTATGATGGAAGAGAATAAGGCGGTTGGATGTACGTCTTTGCTTGCATGAGTGTAGCTACAACGATTACGTGATATATATCTATGTTATTAATCGTTGAGTTTGATAATGTATGGTACATGTTCAGTAGAGCAAAGTTCAATTTGCCTCCCCAACTTGAGGTAATTTACGTGTTCATGTGTCTTTTCGATATACAAAAAAAAAGCATATAAACTCTGGAAGAGATAATAATAGGGTGCGAGGTAGGATTTTTTAGTTTCAAGTTGAGAGTGATTTCACTACTTCAAAACACCCTCTCTCCATTCCACATAACTTCAAAAAGAATATTGCAGAAGTAATTTTAAAAACTGGACTGAACCATTTAGTTGGACCGGTTCGACCGAGAACTAGTTTGCACCTGGTAAAGTTCTTCGAGTGAATCGGGATGAACCCATCAGGACCAGCTGGGTCTACAAGAATCTAGTGGATCCATCTGAACCAAGGATTCGACCACTGATCAAACAATTGTTAAAAAACATGAAAAAAATTGTATGAAGAATAAATTTTATTCTCTTTCCCCAGAAAACTATGCAAGTCGTCAACAACCTGGTCGGCTGGTCCCCATGCACAGCTGAAGCTCCACAGAGGTAAAGAGCTTCACTTCATCATCAGGAAGATGTTGGATTTGAATTGAAACTTGGAACTAGTAAACCCTCGTCTTGGGGAGAGATTCTTACATGAGATCAGCTTATCACATCATTCGTGAGCTCAACTGATGAATATTTAACATATCATCACATCATCTTTTTATATCTATGATATTCATTTTTTTAAACATGTTTAAAATATTTTAATGATATGTTAAATATTCATTGGTTAAGTGTGTTACGTCATCCATGAACTCAGCTCACCTAAAAATTTCTCCTCGTGTTCACCGTCGATGCTTACTCCGTGTGACAGCTGCGTGATAATTGAAGAAAATGGTTTTTATTGCCGATCAAAACTGTGTCGTCGTTGAGAAAGAATTCCTTGCTAATTGAAATACAAGTTCATCGGGAGGGGAAGGATGAAATATGAGATATTGAGATCGAAAAAGAAAGTGGAAACCGCTGAATCTCAGATATTACTGAAATGGAGGTCGGAGCTCTGATGGATGACGGAGCTGTCACCTGAGGCCGTAGGGTAGAGTATTGTGTTTAATTAATATATAACGTGACAGTGCTGACGTAGTATCATAAACTAACAAGATTTAGACATTTTGAAATTTTTAATAAAATCTTAAGAACAAGATTTAATCGCGTCAGTACTGTTACGTTATATACTCATTACATACAAGACTTTCTCGAGCTACAGTGGCAACTGTGCCGGAATCGTTGGTGCTAAGGAGGGAGTAACAAGAGGGCTTGTGTTTTGTTCTAAATTTAAGATTTCATATTCAAGTTTAAATTTAATAAATAGAAAACAGCTAATTTATCTCTTAAGGAGCAATCTTGTAATTTGAATTTAAATTGAGCAGGCTCCTTTGAATTTGTGAATAATAGATAGCATGAAAAAAAAAATATACTGAGTCATATATGTTTGTTGATCCTTGCAAGTGAGTCCTATATACTTCAAAGTGTTAAACCAAGTCGTATATGTTATCAACGTTACAATATCGAGTCTATTCCGTCACCTACCATTACTTTAAGCTGACGTGACACTGATACACGTTAGCTTAAAGTAACGGTAGGTAACGAAAATGACTCGATGTTGTAACGTGGACAACATATAGGACTTGGTTTAACACTTTGAAATATTTAGAACTCACTTGTAAGAATCGACAAATATATAGAACACCTGATATCGTTTTCTTTAAAAAAAAAAAGGGGGGGAGGGTTTGGCTAATAAGCCGGAGCTAGGGTTTTGCTGGAGCTTAAAAAATGTCACGTGTTTTATTTTGTTTGATAACTTAAAAAGGAGATGTCCCGTGTTGCTCCTACAGAAAGGAAGATTTTCAGGCTCGGATGTGATGGGGGGATTTGTGCAAAATTTTCAAAGGCTAGGATACACCCTAGTTACCTCGAAAGTGCGGCAAGTAAACCACGTTGTAGTTGTACTCGCCATGGTCAATATGGATTAGGCACGGACAAAGATTGATGGGTAACCGGACCCTCAACTCAAAACTCCCTGTATTCTTTGAAAAGAAAGAAAGAAAGAAAGAAAGTATATGAATAGTTGTCAGACGCGAAACTCTCGAGTAAGCGGAGTGCGTGGATGACGTAGTGAACTTAACTAATGAATATTTGACACGTAAGTGAAAATGTCAAATTACGTCTAAAAAAATTATTATTATTAATGAATATAAATGATGATGTGATATTTAATGGTAATGTGTTAAACATTTATTGATATAGTACATGGATGACGTGACGAGCTTAGCTCATGTAAGAATCTCTCTTGTTAGACTGTCAAATTGATTAGTAAAATAATTATGGATCGTTGAAGTTTTCATTAATTTGAATCATTGATCCTAAACGGTCGGAATAAACCTTTGCACGTCTTCAAACCCGAAGCACCAAGCCAAAATGAATGCACTTCCAGGGAAATGATATGGTTCATTTGCTAGACCGTATAAATCATTAGATTCATTTTTAATCTGAATTATTGATCATAAACCGTTAAATTAAGTTGTTAAATGGTTAAGTGACTAAATAGTAAAAATATATAGAATTTTAATGGGTGAAATAAGATATTCTATTAAAAACGGTGAACGTTGAGTCAGACATGTAGAATTTTACGGATTTTTCCGACTTTAGGAGACGATCGGTCCTCGTGCGCCCCCTAAATCCACCCCCTCTAGCCCGCTTGACGATGAAGGGGAAAATCTCTCACAATAATAACCGATATTATCCATTGATAATATTTGAATCTGAGATATTATTTATGAGTAAGAATATATTCTTTTGTGTGCATGGTATTAAGAAGAAGTTCACTGTACTGTGATGGGAGTCGACCCACTTAGGAGCATAACTTTCCTAATCATGAATTTTTATTTTAATAAGACCTGAGCTTGAAATCTTTCCTGAATGAAAAAAGGAATCAAATTCTCAATCGAATCAGATTAACATATTTCATTTGTACGTCTTCTAATAAATGGAATGTAAATATGTTGAATAGCTTGTTTAATTCACAGAAAATGTCCACAGCATCTTAAAGATTTATATTCATAAATTCATTATGCAAAATGAATATATCTGGACTCTAAATATATAAAGGGATTGCATTATGTAAAAAGGTTTTACTTATTTGATCAAGAAGAGAATATGCATCAACAATTGAAACTCCATTTATGGAGAATGGCAGATGAACTTCTGCCTTGAGCAAACACAAATGATACTTGTCTTTGTGTAAAGCTGGGCAGATAATTACATTCGTTTTTTTCTTATAATCAAGGTATCCGAGCGCCTTCCGAGCCTGACTAGCGATGGTTGTGACACATCCTTCTCGGCGCACACGCAATAGCCCGCAAACCACGTGCGCCAGGTAAGTCAGGATAAATTCTGACCGGCTCGTGCCCCGAGGGATCGAACTCTTCACCTGGGAAGTAAGGAAACACTTGCTTACCATCTGGGCTAGCCCCTGGAGGCGGGCAGGTAATTACATTCATTTATTCAGAAATTGCACCTTTGCTAGAGTTGCTTGGTGGAAATCAAAATGGAATGTGGACAATGTTCCTGCCAACCATGTGTTTGCATAATTGAATTCTTTTGTGATCAGCAAGGTTTTTCCTTGAATAAGAATGAGAAAAATAAATTTCCCTTGCTCAATGCTACTCTCATGTATAATTTTAATTTGTGGAATGAAAGGAAGAGATTATAATTTCTCCAATAACTCCTCTTATCTTTTCTATCCTTAATTAGCATGCTTGATCAGTCCGACTGAAAGATGAATCAAATTTTCTTCAACTTCCCATGAGCTTCATACCGTGAGATAAAATGCATTGATAAACTCAAGAGTTAACTCAGTAGAATCGGTAAACTTGGTAGTACCCAGTCGTTGAATCGGCAAGTCAAACAAATTAATTTTTTGAGGCCCACTAAACTATCTAATGTCTGCCCACTCTTTAAGGGTTTGTTTGGATGGGGAAATGTACCATAATAAGGGGAATGAAGGTGAAAAATTTATCTTGTACGCATATAAATTATTATTAATAGACAAATATATCATTATCTTTATATTACACGTCTAAGTTCATTTCAAGAAAAAAAATTAAATTCTACACATCATATAACACACAATCACATAAATAAGACATGCATTTTTCTAAATCACCTATACAAAGGAAGCTAATAATCCAAATATAATATCGTTAAAATCTTATTCACAGCGAGAAATATAGTTTTAATGTAAAAACTCGTAATTTTTTGCAAACCACCGTGTATCATAAAACCTCTAATTGTTTGATTCATTCTCAAATGATAATCAACGAAAACCTATACTCTTAGAAATATACGTTGAAAAGTGATCATATGATTTTTTTTTATTTAGCATAGGGGTAATTATGTAATTTTATTTTAATCGAATTTTTATAAATTGTTTTACCCCGATTCAACCTCAAATCGAGGTGAAAGGAAATTAGGTTTTGGAGAGGAATTGGAGCGAAAAATTTTCCTCCATTCTCTTTCCCTTTTATTATGTAGCCAAACAAGAGAAAATTTTCCCCTCCATTCACCATCATCCAAACATAGGCTAAGTGGCAAATGTGTTAGACTCAACTCATTAAATGGGGTCAGATGCCACTCCAAAGCATTAGAGTCTAGGCATAATGTTGTAACCTAAGTTTCATCCTCTTCTTCTGCGTTTTGTTATGCCCATTAGTTTCTCTTTCTCCTGGTCACGAATGACCCCTTCTGTCTTGATTGATTTTTGTTTGAGGTAAATCCTATTCGAGTTTCCTCTTTGCGATGATTCGTGCTTGTGATAGTTTGCTCTTTGTAGTTTCATCACCATGGTTGTGTTATCTAACGCTACTTCACCTTATTTTGTTACCATAGTTGTGGCTTTTTGAAGAATTTAATTCGGAAATGGTTTTGATTGAACTCATTTGAACATTAATTAGTTGAACTCATTTTATAATTTTTATGGGATGATTGTGACATGATGAATATGGATAATAATATTTATATTGGTATATTGTACGAATTTATATTTCGAGTTTATAGGGATGCCAACGAGTTTATATGGACTCTCAAACTTGAGAACCTCATTTGCAGTCCAAATTGCTGTGAACAAACAACAAAGTTATCTTCTCATCTGATGCTCAAACGATAGCGCATTCTACCGAGAGAAAACAGAGGCCTTCTTAGGATTCCATTGGCATAGGAATTGATCTTATATAAGGTAAGATTTGGTTACTATGAAAATATAAGATAATCAAACGAAGATCCAATCACTCTCATTAAATGGAACCATATTGAATGGAATGAAAAGAAATCCAAGAAAAAATAATGTAAGATTGGAAAGGGACGGTTGTTTGAGTCTCGTCGTCAGCCACCAAAATCCTAATTAGAATTACCAGTGACCATATATCTTGGAGACCTTGCTCAGACGGTGATGGTTGCTGATGATGCCCTATCGTGTAGGAATGACAATGGGGCGGTGCGAGGCCAATATTTGGATACACGGACCCACCCTGCACCCTTCACAGCGCACATGTCTGCCCATTTAGAGGAGAATTAGTTGTTATTATGTGAAATGTAAGTCAAAATATGATATAAATTTACATATTTGTAATTATATGTTAAATAAATTTAAACAAATTTATATATT
>JAOYND010144009.1:0-10052 GCA_025802135.1 Lagerstroemia fauriei | reverse complement strand
CTTCAACATGCATCATTGAATTCGCTTGAGTGCATATTTCTCGAATCAGCCCATTAAGATCTTCCTTGAACTTCTTGGCTCGCGCCCTTGTAATCGGACCCACCGAAACTCGAACCATATCTACTGAAGCACCTTGTGGATTTGCATCAATGTCTTTCAATCGCCTCACTCGAGCTCTTGTCACCGAATCAAGAGGAACATCAATTGCACTCTTCAAACCCGTATCTGGGATCACATCAAGAAGTACTGATCCGAAGGGCTCGTAGGCCACGAATCGGGTCGTCCAGCCCAGCACACACTCTGCCTTCTGTAGTGCCAGAGGAGTTAGAGAATCCAACAGCGCTTGAGCCAGTGGAGCTGGTACAAGAGCTAGAAGTACCCAACTCCTCGAGGAAGGACGAGCCTGCGGAGGCCTCAGAGGCGCTGCTAGCGGACTAGGCTGTGGAGCACGTCGAAGAGGCACGATCAGCGCTCTCACCACCTGCTGAGGAGCAACATTCAGAGCGCGTCGAAGAGGTACATTCAATACTCTCACCTTTCGTTTATGGGTGTTTGTTAACGTTGACCTCTCAATGCAGGTATCTCTCCCTCTCGACGGTGTTCCGATGAGAGGGGGCTTTTTAAGCGATATCAAGGGGCAGCTGCAGCTTACGGACGCCCTTCAACGCCTCAAAGGGGAACTCCCACCCATCGAGTCTAGGGAGGATCTGTTTGTACACGCGCGCTACCATTCCTTGATGGTAAGTACGTTTTTAAGGATCTCAAGTTCTGTTGTAGCTGAAGGGTATTGAGTTTAACCATTCTCAGGGAGTCATGATCCCTGGAATGTTGATGGACGCTTGGAGGGAAGTGCACTCCAATATCCCTTCACTCGAGAGCCAAGTCAAGCGATTGACCAAGAAGAGGCACAACTAGAGGAAGCAGCGTTGGAGTATGTGCGCCAGTATTCAAGACTTGAAGTCTCAAGTGGACGCAGCTGAAGAAGAGATAAATGACGCTCGGGAGGAAACTGAGACCCTCAAGGAGCAGCTCGCCACTGAGAGGAGAGAGAAGGAGAACATCCAAGCCAGCTGGGCCACGAAGTTTGTGGACCTTAAGGGGTAGCTGGAAGCGGAGAGGGCAAAACAAGAAAAGAGGCTGGAAGCGGAGAGGGCAGAACAAGAAAAGCTCCAGGCCAACTAGACCAGTGACAGAGAGCAGCTTCAGAAGCAAGTCCAGGAGTCTTTACAAGCACTGTCCGAGGCGGTTTCGGAAAGGGCTCGGGAGATAGAGCGCGCCAAGCTAGAGGCTGTAGAAGATTACAAGTCCAGCGATGCCTTTACTGAAGAACTGGCCTCGCGCAGTTGCTAGGCCATGGAGAATTCCCTCAGGTCCGTCAAGGACGACCTACAGCCCCTGTATTCGAGCGTCGATCCTTCTATGATTCTGGGTCTTGACTACTTGCGCTAGCTGGACGAGGCTCGCTGCACCGCTTTGTCACCAGAGAGTGAAGGGGCTCAGAAGTAGATGATCATAAATGTGTAGACATTAATTTGTATAAAGCTTTGACTTGTTTAATGAAGTTCCCTTCCCATGCTTTCTTCTCTGGCTTTTATTTATCTGTTGGTTCGCTAATTTTGTCCCAAGTAATACGACACCAAGAGTATTGGTTAATGAATAATCATAATGGATCCAAGTGATATGACGCTTCCTTCATCAAAAAGCGTAAAGGTCCCCAGTAATATGACGTATCGAACCTTAGCGAATAGTCGCGGAAGACCCAAGTAATACGAGGCTCCAAGCATTGATTGATAAGCGCAAGAAGTGCCAAGCGGCGTGGCACTCCATGCCAATTAGTGAGCATTGAGTGTTGAGCGCCATTGGGGTCTTTGACGCTGGGCGTAGAATAGTGGTAGAGATCTTTACGTGGTGCCCCAGGGTTGCATGACACGGCACTTGATGCCCCCGGGGTCGAAGAGGTCTTTGATGTTGCCCCAGGGTCCCTGGGGTCTTAATGCTTTTGAGCGTGCCCCTGGGTGGCATGGGTCTTTTGAGTGTTGCCCCAAGGTCGCTGGGGTCTTTTAACCCTTTTCAGCGTGCCCCTGGGTCTCTAATGTCTTTTGAGTGTTGCCCCGAGGTCGTTGGAGTCTTTTAACGCTTTTCAGCGTGCCCCTGGATCGTAGAGGTCTTTTGAGTGTTACCCCATGGTCGCTGGGGTCTTTTAACTCTTTTTAGCTTGGCGCCTTTTTTTTTTGTGGGGCAAGAGCAGTCAACTTAGCAGAGTTGTCCTTCAACGCTGGAATTGGATTCATCAAAGCAAACAAGTTAGATAAATACATAGCCATGGACTTAATAAAAGAACTTTTTGACCACCTCGGCGTTGAAGGTATGAGGCAATGTACGTCCTCCCATGTCTTGTAGTATGTAGGCACCAGGGTATGGAACACCGGTTACCCGATATGGGCCTTCCCACTTAGGTGTGAGCTTGTTGATCTGGTCTTGTCGTACGAACCTGTGCTAGCGAAGTACGAAGTCACCTACACTGAATTGTCTTGCGCGAACTCTCCGGTTAAAATAACGCATCACTGATCGTTTTACTTTTTCGATGTTTTTGAGGGCGGCCAGTCTCCTTTCTTCTAGGAGATCCAGTTCCTCCTCCCACGCTTGGTCATTGTGCATCTTGTTGAAGGCGGCTACCCTGTAAGTATTGATTGCCACCTCCGCGGGGATAACTGCTTCAGATCCGTAGAAGAGGGAGAATGGTGTTTCCTCTGTTGCGGAGCGTGGCGTTATGCGGTACGCCCATAGGACACTGTCCAACTCATCAACCTAAGATCCACCGAGGGCAGCCAGCCATGTGCGCAACCCATGCAAAAGGGTTCGGTTGGTGACTTCCACCTGAGCACTTGTCTGTGGGTGGGCAACTGAGGCAAATCGTTGTTCTATACCAAGTTCACGGCACATTTCCTAGAAAGTCCTTCCTCGGAATTGCGTCCTGTTGTCTAGATGAGGATACGCGGGATACCGAAGCGATAGACCACATGTCTGAGTACAAACTTCTTTGTCGCCTTCTCTGTAATCGCGGTGACAACTTCGGCCTCAACCCACTTAGAGAAATAGTCCACTGCCACGAACAGGAAGCAACGTTGGGCTGAAGCGAGAGGACAAGGTCCCAATATATCCACTCCCCATTGCGCAAAGGGCTAAAGGGAGACTATGGACGATAACTCTGTGGGCAATCGGGTTAGGTTGTGCTCAAAGACTTGGCAAGATGAGCAAGCTCGCACCAGGGCTCGAGCATCCTCCATCATGGTGGGCCAATAATAGCCCTGTCAGAGAGCTAGTCGGGCGACGGCCTTTGCTACCTGATGACTCCCCGCAATTCCTTCATGAATTTCTCTGAGCACATAATTTGCTTCATCAGAGCCAAGGTATCGCAGCAAGGGTTGAGAGGCGCCGTGTCGATAGAGGACCCCGTCAAGCAGGGTATATCGGGCAGCCTGCAACTTGATACGCCTGGTGTCGATGGGGTGAGCAGGCAGTTGATTCCCTTCGAGATAACGGATGATGGGGTCCAGCTCTCCCCATTTTCTGGTGCAGAGCACATCCATAGGGGTGTATGCTTCCGAGATGCACCGCTATTCGATGAAGCAAATAGGGGAGTACGTTTGACCAGAAGCAGTCTTACTAAGCAGGTCCGCCAGGTTGTTGGCCTCTCTTGGTATCTGTATGATCTCCGCCGTATCAAACTGGTGCACTATCTCTTTGGCCCTTTGTAGGAACCTCTTCATATTTTCCTCCTTCTCTTCATAGCTTCCATTCAACTGGTTAACAACAAGTTGGGAATCGCATTTGGCGAGGATTCTTCGAGCCTTGGCTCCTCTAGCGATTAGGAGCCCCATGATAAGGGCATCGTACTCCGCCTCATTATTTGTGGCCGGGAAAGTGAGCACAAGGCTGTAGGTGAGAGGCTTGCTTCCTGGGGGAATAATGACTCATCCAGCGCCAGCGACGCCGGCTGTAGACGACCCGTCTGTGATCACTTCCCAAATGCCCTAAGAGGGCTTTGCCGGGTTGACAGTAGGCCTAGTATTCTCTGCTATGAAGTCTGCTAACGCTTGCGTCTTTATTGCACCCCGTGGCTCGAAGTGGACGTCAAATTCGCTCAACTCAATGGCCCATTTAACAATTCTTCCAGATAATTCCGGCCTTCGTATGACTTGTTTTATGGGTTGATTGGTCCTGATGGTGACAGTGTGCGCATGGAAGTAAGGTTCGAGTTTTTCGCGCCGCTAATACTATTGCCAGGGTAAGCTTTTCCATGGGCATATAGTGTTGCTCCGCAATGAGCATCACCTTGCTGACTTAATAGACTAGGCATTGTATGCCTTCCCTTTCCACCACGAGGACAGAGCTCAGTGCAACCTCTCTCGTTAGAGGTGTTGCCAGACAAGGGGGAGAACTTAAGTATTCCTTGAGTCAAGCAAATGACTCCTCACACTCCTCCGTCCATGCAAAATTTATGCCCGCCTTAATCCGCTAAAAAAAGGGGAAGCACTTATCTTCTGCTTTTGATAGAAATCACGAAAGCGCCGCCAAATGGCCCATGAGGCATTGAACTTCTTTGACTGTTGTTGGGGACTCATATATTCAATGGCCTTGATCTTTTCGGGATTTACTTTAATTGCTCGATGGGAAAGCATAAAACCCAGGAACTTTCTTGACCTTACCCCAAAAGCGCATTTCTTAGGGTTAAATAGGAGGTTGTGACACCTCATTACCTCAAATGCCATCCGCAGATCGATCTATGTGTTATTGCCTTCTCAAACTTAACGATCATGTCGTCTACGTAAGCCTCCATGGTCGTTCCCAGTTGGGCTACGAACAGCCTGTTGACCAAGCGCTGATATGTGGCTCTAGCATTCTTGAGGCCAAAAGGCATGACACGGTAACAGTATATGCCATCATCGGCGTAGCAGGCCGTCGTTTGCCGATCATCAGGATGCATGGCGATTTGATTGTAGCCAGAGTACACATCCATGAAACTGAGGAGTTCATGACCCGCCGTGGCATCTACCAATTGATCAATCCGGGGGAGCGGGTAGGCGTCCTTGGGGCAAGCCTTATTCAGATCAATGTAGTCCACACACATCCTCCATTTACCACTGGGTTTTTGCAGTAAGACGACATTCGCCACCCACGTTTGGAAACGGACTTCCCCAATGAATTCCGCGACAAGGAGCCGTGCTAGTTCTTCCCGGACAGTATCGCGGCGCTCTGCCCCCATAGATCGTCGTTTCTGTACGACTGTCTTGCGCGGGGATTGATTGCGAGGCAGTGCAAAATGACCGCGGGATCAATGCAAGGCATGTCTGTGGGCGTCCAGGCAAATAAATCAGAAAATTCACATAATAGTGCTATCAAATTATCCTTACAAGCGAGGTTCATGTCCGTTCCGATTTTGATTTGCCGTGTCGGGGTGAGCAAGATTTCCTCCAATTCTCCGACGGGTGTTGGGCGCTCGACCTCCTCCCTAGAGTCCGTTTCTATCTGGAGCAATGGCCGAACGCGCTTCCTTTAATGCCGCCATATGGCATCGTTTGGCCACCTGGTGACTACCACAGACTGTTCCGGTTCCTCGAGGAGTGGGAAATTTGAGCATCTGATGATAGGTGAATGGTATGGCCCTAAGGGCATTCAAGGTTGGCCGTCCCATGATGGCGTTATAGGCTGATGAAACATCAACAACCAGGAAGGTGGCTATGCAGCGCGAAGTCTTGTCCCCGGCCCCTATCGTGAAGGGAAACATGATGGCACCCCGAGGGTAAACGGATCCACCATTGAATCCGATGAGGAGTGCGTCGACAAGGGTCAATTTTGCGTCCGCAAAGCCCATCTTTTTGAAAGCATCATAGTATAGGATGCCGGTGGAACTCCCATTGTCAACAATGATCCTTCTCACCTCGAATCCCCCAATGTCAGCCGCAATTACCAAGGCCTCATCAGCCGCCGATGCAGGCACAGAATAGGCCTCCTTCTCCGTTAACGTGATGGAGTAGTTAAGATTGTGCCTGAGGTATTGCATCTCGCCGGCCGTCCTCTTTCCCCTAGCGGCTGCCCCTCTTGTGATCACGTGGATCGTCCCCCGGTTTTCTTGCGGCGGGGGATCCCAGACTGCTGCTTCCCCCATTCCTCTTGCATTGGAGGCAAGCATTGGGCACCTTGGTCTCGGTGCCAAGTGTTCCTAGCATACGTGCGCTGGACGTACTCTTTTAGGTGTCCTCCTTGGACTAACCTTTCAATTTTGAACTTTAACTACCTGTAATCTTCCATATCATGCCCTACTGCCCTGTGGTAGAGGCAGTATCTATTCACGTAGAATCCCAGCGTTCCCTTTGTCTTAAGTGGGGTCCTAATCAAGCGCCGCTTTTCCCCCTCAACCAAGACTACGGCTCGCGGGGCCAACAACGGGGTGAATTTCTCCGGCTTGTTGTCCTGAGGACCGCGATCATCTTGCCTTCCCGCTGGGACTTCCTTATGCTTCGCGTCCTTCCTTCTCCAGTCAGTTTCTTCAATGGCCATAAAATGCTGAGTCCACGCCACAAGATCGGCAAAGTCATTCGGCGAGTCGATGATTAGGTTCTTGACTAATTCATCATCTCTGAGGCCTCGTTGGAACGCCGTCATTTTCTCCTTTGGAGTTAGATCTTCTACTTCGGCCGCCACCTTGACAAAGTGTTCATACCATTGGCGGAGGGATTCTCTATCCCGTTGTTGTATTCTAAAGAGTTCCATTGGAGTGCACTTTATCAAAAAGGAGCCCGCGAAGGGTTCCAGGAACTTGTCTTTTAATGATGCGAAGTCGGTAATAGACCCCGGCTTCAGGGAATAAAACCAATCAGCAGCGTGACCTTTTAGCGTCCCGGGGAAGAGGAGGCATTGGATGTTATTAGTGGCTCCCGTTCCCAACAAGGAATTGATGTGGGTGGGCAAGTGATCACGAGGGTCCGCTTTACCATCATAAGCGGCAATTTGGGGGTCCCTGAACTTGTGGGGAAGGGTCACAGCTTGGATCTCAGCAGAGAAAGGACTGGTAACGTCCTCCTCTGCGGTGGAGAGACCATGGTGTCGGGGATTGTTGGCGTCCAGGGCCGTAGCCACATGATCCTCCACCATTTTCTGTACCTTTCTGGCAGTTATATTGGTACCAACCTAGGTAACGCCATCTTCATTGGGGGTCGGTGCCAAGCGAGAGCTCATTGCAGCCATGGCAGGGGCGACACCCATGGTGTCGCAGACCCCTTCTTGCGGCTCACCCAAGTGCCGTGACGCGGCTGCTTCCACGAGGGACGCAACGCGGCGCTTGATGAGCTCCTCCACAGCCCGTCGCATATAAGCAAGCAGGGTTTCGAGGATCGCATCTTGCACGGGATTCATATGGGGAGGACCGACTGTCATGTCGGCAACTGGGTCAGGGATTGGGGGGGTTATGGGGTGGTGCGTGTGGTAGGGAGGGGAAGTTGCGAGCAAAGCTGGCCACCGCTTGGTTACTACGAGTCTGGACCATGGCTTCTCGTTCAAAGTTCCCATAGACAGCGCTAAATGTTGGGTCAGAGAGATGTAAAACAGGAAACAGCAACCGAATAGTTTAAAGTGGGTCTTTGTTTTTCTTATTATCTTTTTCTGTGTACACAGGGCCTTTATATATAAGAGAGAGATATGATAGTTAAGCTGAAATCACGGGATCGGGGATCTTGAGATGCATGGGCGGTCCAGAGGCATGGACGGTCAGAGGCATGGGCTGTCAGAGAGGCATGGACGCCTCTTTCGGGCTTCTCTGACCGGCGCCTCAAAGTTGGGCTTCGCAGATCGCATCAGGCTTCTTCTAGGCCTCAGGGGGCCGGCCTTCAGTAGGAGCGTGGGCTCGCGGCCCACACCCATCAGGTCTCATCTTTGATTTTTCGTCATCCTTGCAGAAACGCTATGGCTTTTTGGGCTGATGCTTATGAGTTTATGAAATATACTACCAAGCTTGAGGAGAGATTCTTAGATAAACTCAGCCCACTACGTCATTCGTGAACTCCACCAATAAATATTTAACACTCTACCATTAAGTGTCATATTACCTTTTTCTATTCATTAATAATATTTATTTTTTAAACATGATTTGAAATGTTTGCTTCCGTGTCAAACATCTATCGGCTATGTTTACCACATCATTTATGAGCTCGGCTCGCCTGAGAATTTCTCCCAAGCTTGAACGTTGAGTTTGTTATTGTTGGAAAAATATCATATGTGAATGATAAATTGTTCTCATTAAATTGAAGGAAATTATATTAGTCAAAATAATTTCATATGGGATATGAGTTAAGATTTATATGAAAAAATAGGGTCAAGTGAAGCACGTGAATGATGGAGCTCAAAAGAACTCACATGTGAGAACATGGTAAACTCCATATCCATAGATAATGTTGGGATAATGGACATCGGGATTTAGGTAGCGATAGCAGTGCAAAGAACTGTGAAGTAAGAAGAAGAAGAAGATGAACACAAGAATTATGTGATAAAACCCTCTTGTGAAGGAAACCTCCACAGTACAGACAAATAATTCACTAGATCAAAACTGGAAATTACAGCTTCACAGAGAAATTTATCAGAAATATCACTATTCTTCATATTCATCTTGCACAACACTATTCAATCCTATATATAGAGATTTAACACAATAAAAAAATATAAGATATTTTCTAATTATCTCATAGAAAATATCTCAATATAATTTGAGATGAGATTACTTGAAATCGGACTATTTCAAATTTAAAATAGAATACATCTCTTTTCTTCACTATTTTCTCTCATTCGACTAGAGTTTCGGATCCCACAAGTATCCGGCTAATGTGAGACAATCTCAATAGATAAGATGAAGAGATTTTAAGTAGTTTATATCATAAATTTTAAAATCGGTTGGTGATCGAACCAGGCAAATACAGGTTCATGGGTTCTTGGGTCCAATCGGGATTATATTAAAAATCAATATATAGTATCATATAATTTGTATAATGAGGTATAGAAATATGCGACTCATACTAATTTTTTGTCAATAACACGAATAAAATTAATATTTATTTTTTTCCTTTAATTATTTTAGATTTAAAACTAATATTTATGTATTTTTTAATTATTGAATGATACATACAAAACTTATCTCGCTTTCTCTAGTGGGCTTAAGTGTGGCGTGGGCCAATTTTATAATGGACCAGGTGATGGTCGTTCCCTATTGAATTGGTATGACCGGTCAGCTCGATCTGATTTTTAAAATTATACTTATATGTTGTCTTCGTATGGGTAAATTTCATATAAATGTATTATACATCACATGCCCACCTCGTGCACCCACATAGGGGGTGTGACAGAAGTCCATTAAATTGCATTTGATTTGCTGGAAAGCTTGAATTTTAGTGTTAACTTGTTGTTCTACTATCATTGTATCTTGGGAGATAGATGTATATGTTTTCTTAGCATGATAAATAGGACAAATTTGTCTTGACACTACCGATGATGCCGACTCTATGCTTTGTTTGTATTTCGTACTATTTTTGTCAATTTAGTATTTTATATTACTATACTTATATAAGGCGACTTTCTATTATGAAGTTCACATTTTTTATTCGTATTCTATTGTCGGATGAGATTTTCTATTATATTATTTCTGGCCATCTTAAGACAAATTCTTGTATTGCTATCTTAGATAGCTACTAAAAATACTCTTTCTTCTAATGTGATCAACTGCAATGCAATTGATACCTCTATATATGTTGTTGTACCTTTAGAAGGTTTAGCCTTCATGCATGCTACGGTCACTATGAACCACAATGAGAAATCTGAGAAGTTCAACGGGTTCAACTTAGGGATGGCAATGGGCCGGGGAGGGCCGAGTGTTTCGATACCTAGACCCGCCCCACACTCTCACGGGGCGAGGCGCGGATCGGGTCGGGGCGCGGGTCCAGTTATTAATTAATATTATGTGAAATATAATTAAAAATATGATATAAATTTACATATTTATGATAGTA
>JAOYND010143909.1:0-10052 GCA_025802135.1 Lagerstroemia fauriei | reverse complement strand
AAGTTTACCATGCAGACCAAACCTCATAACCCCTTTTCTTGGTAAAACATTCAAAAAGAGAAAAAGACACTGTGAGTCCTATATTTTTATCGATTCTTACGAGTCAGTCATAAATGTTTCAAAGTAACAGATCATATCCTATATATTACCACCATACAACATCGAGTACTTTCCGTCACCTACTGCTACTTTAAGTTGAAGGGTGTCAATGCCATGTCAATGCCACTTCAGCTTAAAGTAACGGTAGGTGACGGAAAAGACTCGATGTTATAATTGTTGCAATATATAGGACTTGATTTATCGCTTTGAAGCATTTAGGACTGACTTACAAGATCGATAAACATATACGACAACCGGTGTCTTTCTCTCTATTAAAAAATAAGTGCACACCTACATTGAGTTCCAAATTATGTCTTTAGGTATCAGTATAGCTCTTTTTTTTGCTTTGTATAGCCAAAAGTCTCTCTTTGATAAACTTAATCTTCTCCTTGATTTGTTGAGCTATTTCTAAAATCCCAAGACTTTTCTTTCCCTACATCATCCAAACAGATAGGTGATATACATTTTCAATCATATAGTGCTTCAAATAGTGTCATGCCTATATTGAATTGGTTGTTATTTTTGTAAGCAAATTTCACCAATGGTGGGTAGTCGTCCCAAGTGCCCTTAAAGTAGATGACACAAGATCAAAGCATGTACTTGAAAATCTTATTAGTCATTTCACATAACACATTTGTCTCTAGTGGTAGGCAGAATTGAATTTTAAGTTTCTTCCAAAGAGTTCTTTGCACATCCTTCCAAAAATGATATGAATTTTGTGCCTCTATCCGATATAATGGTCATAGGAAGGCTTGCAATGTTATAATCTCGTTGATGCACAGTTTAGCAAGTTGTTCCCTAGTGATATTGTGTTGGATCACTAGAAAGTGAAATGACTTTGTAAGCTTGTCAAAAATTACTCATATGACATTCTTGCTACTTAAAATCCTCAGCAACCCTAATACTAAATCTATCGCAATGTCCTTCCATTTCCATTACAGGATAGGGAGTGGCAATGATTCACCTCCTTGTCTCTAGTGCTCTATTTTAACTTGCTAACAAATGAGACATCGAGCAACATACCTTTCAATATCCTTCTTCACTCTGTTTCACAAAAAAATATTATCTCAGGTCTCATTACATCTTACTTCCATCAGGATGTGCAATGTAACGAGTATCAAAATAATATTCTAGATATTCTTGTCTCTCTTTCCTTAGCAACTTTACTGCTTGAAAAGTGGATACAATTCTAGGAGTAGTTGCATTGCTTCCATTAGAGGTGAAGTGAAGTATGACTAATCAAGTAAATTAAATACCACTCTCTTTTGAAAGCAATCAATTGTAGCATGATAAGAAGCTGGCCAATCCACCCCTAGATCACATCAAAATCGGAGATGTCCAAGAACACGAGATCTACAGACAAGTCTCTTTCTATAATTCTTACCAACCACCTTGGACAAATTAGTTTAAAATTAAACAATCACTATCAAGCGTGGCAATGTATAGTTCACATTCAAACGGTTCTGGCACAATATATATTTTCTCAGCAAAAGAGAGGAAGACGTATGAATGCGTCACACCAGGATCAATTAGGATATGCGCAAAATATAAGGAAAAAAATATGATGCCTAATACCATTTCATTGGAAGCATTGACATCTCGCTAGGTCATGGCATAGACTTTGTCATTGTCTTCTTGCAGTGTTATAGGATTCTGCCTCTTGGGGCAATACTAAGCAAGGAGTCCTCTCTCACTACACTTGAAGCAAGACCCAGTGTTTCATTGGCACTCTGCTAAGTAGAGCTTCCCACATTAACTATATAGGGATCATACTTCTTAAAATTTAGCCTCTACGATTAATTATTGTTCTGCAGTCTCTTTCCCTTGGAAAAGGCTGAATTAGTGATATCTCTTGGGTATAACCTCTTCCTCTGATCCCAATAACTATGTGAGTTTTGCAGTTCTCATTCTTCCCTGATGGCTTGTTAGAAAACTCTATATAAGAGGTCAGCAGAAAAGGGGCAAGGTATGATCGAATTTCTGGATGTCATCCTTACTCGAAGTGGTTGGCCTTGTCTTCTTCTACGTCAATAATTCCCACAGCAAACCGTCCCAAATCATTGAATTTTGTGATATACTCTGACAACATACGAGTTCCTTATTTCAACATTAAGAACTCGTTCTCCATAGCCAACTCCATACTTTGTGAGAAGTACTGTTCCAGGAATATACTCTTGAAGTCTTCCTAACTGACTGCTTAGTTAACGCCCAAAGCTGGAACAGTAACCATTGGCCAGCGATCTACCTCCCATATTAATAGGTTGGTCACAAAATTAACTTTCAAGCTTCCATCCAATCTCATAGTCTCAAAGAGCTTCTCCATCTTCCTCGGCCAATATTCCGTATTCAAAGGGTCCGCACCACCCTCAAACTAAGATGGTTAAAAGCGAAGAAATTGCTCAAAGGTGTAGTCAAAGCCTTGATTTCTATTTATATTTTGCTGGTTGTAGCTTGGCATACTCCTACAAGATCAGTTTGAGTAGCCACAATGCGGAAAGTATAATGACTCCTCCAAGAAATCCAACAAGTATAGTTTTTAAAATCGAACCGGAACAACTGATCGAACCTATCCAATCGGGAACTGGTCATATATTCGGTCCGGTTCTGTGTTTAACTCCTTTTGCAACTAGAATCCAGTCCAACCTAAAAGAACCGGCCAATTTTTAAACCCATATAACTCAACGGTTAAACCGGCTCTTTGAAAAAGATCGATTGAATTTTTTATGGACAAACTGGTCTTGTAAAAAAGGATAAGTTCAAAGGAACTAAAGGGGAACAATAGATAAAAGCCTTGAAATCACCATTTCACTTCTCTTCTCTTCGGCCGATTTTGTGATCAACGGAACGCAGTATAGCAATCTTTTTCTCTCAATGTTCCAATATAAAATCAAATTGAATTAAAATAAATAATTCATATATTCATTGACCAGAATAGGTCAACTCCAATCACTCTTTTAGGGATCACAGTTCGATCACATGATCTTCAATGTTGTCTCTTCTTCTATAGCTACCCCATGCGATATCTCACCTCATCTTTGAAGCATTTCATTCAATTTCATAATAACCTCAAGGATGATGACGAAGATGAAGAAGAAACTAATGTGGACGCTTCGTTTATATGGATGAAAAAAATGAAGAAAAGGATTTTAATCGGCACAATGAAGTAAAATGAAGAAAATGTTAACATACCTTTAGGACGAGAATGAGTTTTGATTGAGCTAAGGGGATAGAGAATGGTCGGATATGGCGGAGTCAAAGATGAATGGATGAGTTAGGGTTTATTGTTTACATATATAAATGGGCTTTATGCAGAATTGGACTGAGCCCATGACTTTACATTTACTATATGTATTTTATATATATTATTTAATTTGTTTAAAGCGTCCCCCTTCCTTCTACTATTTCTAGATCTATGTTCCTCATATGTATACCGAAAAAAATATTTTTAAAAACCCAGTTGAACCCATTAAACCCTGGTCATACCCGTAAAACCACGAAGTCCACCAAATCGAGAAATGAGAAAAACCACCATCCGTTCTCTACTCGTCAGGCACAACGAACCCACCATACTATTGTCAGAGATTTGGCAAGTTGTTCGACAGGAGAGCCCACTCCGAGTTCCATGACCATGTGAACTACTACTGTGGGAAGCAAATTACTGGACATGGTGGATGATAGTTAGGCCAATCATCCCCGACTCTGTCAGACACACTACACTATGCATGCGCCTCTTTTGTACAATTTTTTTTATCATTTTAAATCCCATCCTTTTGCCTTGGTTGGCCACCTTTGTTTTAGCAGTAGGGATATTTTAGTTGGTCCTCATGTGATTTGCCTATTATAGCCGACTTTTTTTTGTTGCTAGAGTTCGATTCTTGACGGATGAAATGATTTTTGAATTGGTCCTCATGTGATCTACCTTTTGTAGCAGACTCTATATTTTCTTGCGAAGTTTCAATTCTTGATGGATGGAATGATTCTTGAGTTCAATCCTTATGTGATCTACCTTTTATAGCAAATTTTACATTTTTTTGCTAGTGTTCAATTCTATTACTACATTTGGCTCCTAATAATCCTAGATTATAATGTTATTGCTCCAATGAAATAATTCTCTTACAATGTAATAAAGTTTCCTCTAAAATGTACTGAAATATGCCCCACGTAAATTCAATATTTTAACAAGTTAAGGTATGAGCCACTTAGATCTTTTACAAGCGATGCGCAATGTTCACAGTCCTTTCTAGGATCTCAAAAGGTCCCACATATCTTGGACGAAGTTTACCATGCACACCAAACAACAACAATACCTAAATAGAATGCCTAAGAGTACCACATAAAACCAAAATAAAAAGTCTAGTGCAGAACATAAACAATTTCAGTTGAGAAATCGACATACGAAATCGACATATGAAAGGAAATTGACATAGTAACAATCAAATTGGAAAAAGACTAAGATTATGATTTGATATATTTTAGAGTAATTCATGTAGCTGGTATAGATAAGAGTGAAACATATCGGTAATTGAAATTATTATTTATAAATTGTAAATCCAAACTAACAATCTCCAAATAAATGAACAAACTCCATATTGGTATCATCAGTTCGATATTAGAAATCCAACACTATCAGATAGAGAGGGACCTGTAAAAGAATAGCAAAAACAAAATACATTCAACTCATGAGAACAAAATATAACGAATTGCAATAAGAAGAGATAATACACATATCTGAACAAATTACATATATCTAGCTCTTAACTCTCACCATCAATCATCAAGAGTGATTATTGTCGATTCCACATTTGAATCATCTGCATTACAAAATGTAGTATTTTCAGTATTTATACTAAACCAAGAAATAGAAAAAATAATATTGCAAATTATGATATTACCTTCAAAGGTTTCAAGTCCGTTAAAATAGTCCTAAATATGTAATGGGTTTGGTGGATGTCATAGCCAATCCTGTGCACATATAAGGGCCTCTACCACACTCGAGCTAAATGAACTACAAAACGAATCCAAGACACGTTCTTCAGTACTGAAAGCACTCTCAGAAGCTACTATAGAAACAGGTATGGCTAAAACTTCTCTTGCCATCAAAAAGAGAATGTGATACCTTCGAGAGTTAATGTTCCACCAAGGTAAAACGTCAAAGTCGTTGGAATAAGGATCATGTGATTCATTCACGTACTTGTCCAATTCACTTTGCTCCTCTTCAAGTACTTGTTGAGATGGATGATAGCTGCTAGTAGCTCTCTCCTTAGACAATGATTTACCTCCTCTAGACTTTCCCATCTTACTATATTGCTCAAACATTGACACTAAAGTTCCTTTTTATTTTTTCAGCCATGGAGATATATTGAGATCCTCACTTTTACAATATTGATCAATCTTCAAGCCAATACTCCAAATTTTCTTCATGAATTGATTGCTAGTGACATAAAAGGGGCCCGATAAAACCTTTGTTGCATCATAAAAAATCTTCAAAAATGGTAAAATAACTGCAGCATAATCCCAATCATCATCATTAGGCACCCCTATCATTTTCTCTCTTGTTAGCTCATCTCTAAACTTGCTATCTTGAAGTTCTAGCAAGTCAAATGACTTGCGATACCTAATAGCTTATTCCAACATCATGTACGTTGAATTCCATCGAGTCTCACCATCCAGACACACTGAGCTCTTATATTCTATCTTCTCTTTCTCTGCACAATTCTTAAATCTCTGCAACCTAGTAGGAAATCTTCCCTCACGTACCTAATCGCTGAGCATATGCTAAAGATTGCATCATCTAAATCCTTTAAGCCCACTCTCACAATCAAATTCAAAATATGAGCCCAACATCTATTATGTATATACTCTCCTCTTAAAACAAGAGTATTCCAAGACTGAAATCTTCTTTTAAGATACTGAATTCCAAGATCATTTGAACTTGCATTGTCAACCGTTATTATGAAAATCCTATTAAGCTCCAAGCCAAATAAACATTGTTCAACAACTTTCCAAATGACTTCATCGGACTAACTAGGAATTTGGCAAAATTTTATGACTCTCTTATGTAATTTCCATTGATCATCAATGTAATGAGCTGTAAGACACATACAACTCAAATTTTGACATGATTTCCAAGTATCAGTTGTCAAGCAAACTCTCTGAGAACCCTTGGAGAAAAAAATTTCAACCTTGCCTTTTCATCTAAAAATAAGTCAAAGTAATCCTTTGCAATAGTCACACATGAAGGAATAATTACTTTTGGTTGCAAAACACGAGCATAACGAATAAATGCTTCATGCTCTATAAAACCAAAAGGCAATTCCATGATAATGATCATCCTAGCAAGCTCGAGAGTTAAGAGTGCGGATTGTGGAGGCCGAGCAACAATAAGATTTCCTTCGGGAGGCAAGAAATTAGTGACCACAATCTATTTCGAGTCTTCGACAGTGAGATGCCAAGATCTGTGAATCTAGGATTTTTTAGAGAGTAAACTGTCGACTATCGTGAGAGGAGAAAGTGAAGGTAAAAGGCTAAAAACATAGCACTTATCTCAGAGAGTATCTAAGTGAGAGCATGAGAGGGTTAAATTTAGAAATAAAATAAAAATAAAAATATAACAATAAATTCGGGCAGTTTCGAGTTCCGCCAATTTTTTCGGGTCAGGACCCAACTTTTTTGGTTCGATTATCACCTCATATGAAAACCGCATGATTTGAATAATGGAATCCGAAAATTCATTTTTTTTGGGTCGGTCCTGGTTCAGGTTTTACATGTTTTTGGGTTTCCGGTCTTTTGCTTACACCCCTATTCACTGGAAAGTGAGCTAACTTTTTAAGTCTGTTGATAATGACCTATATGACATTCTTGTTACTTGAAATCCTTGGCAACCATAATACTAAATCCATCCAATATCCTTCCACATTGTGGGATAGGGAGTGGCATAATTAACCTCCTGGTCTCCAATGCTCTATTTTAACTTGCTAACAAATATCATTCTTTATTCTTTATTGTCCCATCAACAATGTTATCTCAAATCTCTGTACATCTTACTTCCATTAGGATGTATACTATAATAAGTACTGTAAGCCTATCTCAAAATCCCTTTTCTTAGGTTCGGGTCACAAGGCATAAATAGCCTGCCTCGAAAAAGTAAGATTATACCATCACGAATGGTGAAATTACCCTAGTACCTTATTCAACTTCACTTCTTTCCCTTTTTTTTTGCATTCAAGCATCATCCTTTTGCTTAACCTTAATCTGCTTGATGAGGGTTGGTTGAAATCTTAAACTACCACCTGTCAGGTTGGTGAATTCTCACGTGTAGGTCCAACCTTCACACATCCTCGAGTATGTGCTTCTATTGAGTAAGCATCATTGCCAGATTTGTAGAAGATTCCCTACTCAATGCATAACCAACCACGTTTTCCTTTTTGGGGTGGTGATTGATGGTTAGATTATAATATTTTAACAATTCCAACCACCTCTTATGCTGCAAGTTGAGCTCCTTTTGTGTGAAGAAATACTTCAAGCTCTTTGTGATCGATGCAAACTTCACATTTTTAACCATAAAGATAATAGCTCCAAATTTTCAAAGCATAAAATATCACTGCAAGCTCCAAGTCATGAGTGGGATAATTCTATTCGTTCTTCTTCAACTATCGAGAGGTATAGGCCAGTACTTTCCCATTTTTCATCAGCACGCAGCCTAATAACTTACACTAATGGATCTTTTAGTTCTTGGAAGCTACTTTCACATTTATTGAACCACTAGAACTTAACTCCTTTTTATGTTAGATGAGTCTTTGAAGCTGCTATTTCGAGAATCCATCCATGAATCTTCCATGGTAGCCGGCTAACCCAAGAAAACTTGACTCTTCATTACATTGGTGGGTCAACCGAATTGGATTATAGCTTCAACCTCCCTGGGATCATCTAAGACTCCATTCCTCGATATAACATGCCCAAGAAAATCCACATTATCTAGCCAAAATTCACACTTAATTTAGCAAATAGCGTATTCTTATGAAGAGTTTGTAATACAATTCTCATGCTTCTCAGGTGTTATGTGTGCTCATCCCAATTTTGAAATACCATCTGATGTACACTAGGACGTAATTGATAAATACCACAACGAATTGGTCAAGTACTCCTTGAACATCCTATTCATCAAGTCCATAAAGGCACTCAGGGTATTTGTGAGTTTGAGAGGCATATCCAAAAATTCAAAATTGCCATACCTCATACGAAATGTTATTTTTGGTACATTATCTTCTTTAATCTTTAATTGGTGGTACCCCGATATAAGGTCAATCTTTGAAAATAATTGAGCTAGTTGTAGTTGATCAAATAGATCATCAATTTGCGACAAGGGATACCGATTCTTGATAGTCACCTAACTCAATTCCTGATAATCAATACATAATCACATGCTACCGTCTTTCTTCTTCACAAATAAGACCGGAGCACCCTAGGGAAACACACTGGTCCAGGTGAACTCTTTATTAATAAGTTCTGCAATTGCTCCTTTAACTCTCTCAATTTGGGCAAGGCCATCCTGTAAGGAGCCTTTGATAAGGCACGAGATCAATTGAGAATTCTATCTCTCTGTCATGGGGCAACTTGAGCAACTCTTTAGGAAATACTTTAGGGAACTATTTAACAATTGGTATGTCGGTGAGTAGATAATCTTGGCTCGCTTACCTTAGCAATTTTATTGCTTGAAAAGTGGATATAATCCTAGAAGGCGTAGTTCCACTACTTCCAATAAAGATGAAGTATGACTCATCGAATAAATTGAATACCACTCTCTTTTAAAAGCAGTCAACTGTAGCATGATAAGAAGCCAACCAATCCAAGCCCAAGATCACATCAAAATGGGAGATGTCCAACAACAAAATATCCACATACAAGTCTCTTTCTCCTATTCTTACCAAACACCTTGTATAAATGAGTTTTAAATCAAACAATCACCACTGGGGTGGGAATGTATATCTCACATTCAAGCGATTCCGACACAGCATTTATTTTCTCAGCAAAAGAGTAGGGATAAATGAATGCATCACACCAAGATCAATCAACACATGTGCAAAGTATGATAAAACAAATAGGATACCTAATATCATTGCATTCGATGCATTTACATCTTACTGGGTCATGGCATAGACTCTGTCGATTGCGTTCTTCTTCTTTGAGTCTTGAACTTGCTATTTTATAGGATTCTTCCTCTCAGGGCAATCCCAAGCGAGGAGTCCTCTCTCACTACACTAAAAGCAATGCCCAATATTCTATTGGCACTCTGCCAAGTGGAGCTTCCCACGTCGGTCTGTAAGGATCATAATTCTTAAAGTTTAGCCTTTACGATCAATTAGTATTATGCAGTCTCTTCCCCTTGGAAAAGGCTGAATTAGTGATATTGCTTGGGCATGACCTTTTCCTCTGATCTTGATAACTTCATGAGTTGCTTGTTCTACTCTGATGGGTCGTTGGAGAACCTCTATATAAGTGGTATGCAGAAAAGGGGCAAGGTTTGATGGAATTTTTTAGAGTAATCCTTACTCGAAACGGATGGCCTTGTTTTTTTTTCTGTGTTAATAATTCTCATAGCAAACCATGCCAACTCATTGAACTATGTGCAATACTCTAGCACTATACGTGTCTATCGTTTCAACATTAGGAACTCGTTCTCCTTAGAAGAGTAACTATCGACCTATGATCTGCCTCCCCTATTAGCAGTTTGGTCACGAAATTTGTTAAATATCCATTTAGCCCACAAGAGGTTGAACCCATATCCAACCCAAAAGCACAACCTAATTGGTTTGTGATACCCGTTCTCTCATAAACTAGGTTTCAATTCATTAATTCTCCGATATGGGACTTATATCTCAACACCCGCCCCATGTGACAACATGTTCACACCTGACACGTGCCCTTAAACCCTCTTCCCCCCCCCCCCCCCCCCC
>JAOYND010143692.1:0-10055 GCA_025802135.1 Lagerstroemia fauriei | reverse complement strand
AAAGTATTCATAAATCAAGTAAATTAATTTTAAAATACATAATTATATAATATAACATATATAAACATGAGCGGGGCAGGTCGGGCCGCACGGGCCTGGGTCAAATTGCCATCCCTACATGTGAGCGTATCGAGAGATGGTGAGCACCCTAAATAGCCAATTAGGGTTGGTTTTATGGGCCTTTCAACATTAATTGCCTAGAGATAGAGTAGGTTATTGTCTTCCGCTTAGGCACATTCTTGCTACATCGAGAGGTGCGTAAGAAGGTATTAAAGAAACCCTATAACTTAGGTTAATAATATAGTAGAATTAATTGCATGAGAGATATACTTAGTTTCAAACTAGAATAAGGAAAGTTGTGAACCTTTGGTGTGTTTTAATTGATCGAGTTTTATTTATTTGCTTTCTATTTCTTTTTTAAATTTCTTCCCACTTTTATTCGATTGACTTGGCTTAGAATTAATGGCCTCAATTTTAGTACGTAGTAATGGAAAGAGTCTTCTTGGGAACAATACTCTATCACTCTATATTACTTTTAAATATACTTTGGCGCAATCTTATTTATGCAACAATGATGAAATGATAAATTTAGAAACTTGACACCAAATATACATGGGAAAATCCTCAACTCAGATGGAAACAACTACAATAAAGTAGGAAATTCTACTAAATCAGATCGGAAAATTACATCCATTAGAGAACCACCAATCCCAAACTTCATTACAATCCCCACACAGAAACAAGTCACAAGCTCGATCTCTCTAGTTCTCACACAGGCCCCAAGGCCCTCAGGTTTCATGACACCAAGGCATTTTCTTAATTCCTACAAGATCCTATTTACAGTCACAAGACCTTTTCTTGTTTAAACTCCTAGAAAATATTCTCGATATATCTTAACAGATTTTCTAGACAAATATATTACGATATTCAGAAAATCTCATTCAAACAAGAAAATAACATTAGAAAAAATTCTTTTTAGGATATTTTGTACTTCCAACTGCTATCTTAGTGGTTGATAGTTATTCGTACCACTCTCGTATCTAAATACGATTTCGAACTCATTCTTAAATTTTTTGGTCTTTGAATTCTGGCTTATGGTGAGACATCCCCTTGACTCACATAACCCAAGTATGACTAGGTCCAATACCACTTGTTAAGATCATGATCACTCTGATAACACTTGTTAGAATCGAGATCGCTCTAATGCCACATGTTGAGTCTCGAGATATCCCAAGATAATCATAAACAAGATATTCGAAACCTAACATAGGATATACACGAAAAAAACCATCAACTTAGAGGGAAACGACCACGAGCAAAGTAGAATATTCCTCTAAATCAAATGAAGAGATTATAGTCTTCAGGGATATCACCAGTATCAAGCTTGATTGCAAACCCCGCTCAAAAAAGATTCACAAACTCGAATTTTCAAGTTCTCATGTCATCACGTTACCGAGACATTTATTGGAAAGATCTCTCACCAGACTTTCTAACTCAAGTCCCATGGCCCCTAGAGTTTCACGGCACCAAAGCACACTTTCACAACTTATACAAGACCCCATTTATATACATAATACATCTTCCTATTTGAACTCATAGAAAATATTCTCTGCATATATTTTCCAAACAAATAGATTACGAGATCTAGGAAATCCTATTCAAATAAGGAAATAATATCCATAAATATTCAAAATTTCTACAAGAGATTATGTTCAGGATATTCTGCACTTCCAACTGCCATTAGTGTTGTTGATTGCTATTCGTACCATTCTCATATCTTGAATTCGATCTCCAACTCCTTCTTCAGGTCTTTCGGCTTTCAAGTTCTGATTTATGACAAGACAACCCAACAAATTTCTACTTTGGATCTCATAAGCCAAGTACGACTATTTTGGGATTATGCCCTTATCAAGACTTGGAATTTCGAGTACAACTGCAGCAAAAAGAGCTGAGAAGTAAGAAAGAAACATGATATCAAATTACGTAGGCAGACTCTCTCGTGAAGGAAACCTCCATGGCGCAGAGTAAATAATCCACTAGATCAAAATAGAAAAATTACAACATCACACAGATTCCCAATCCCGTACCCAAGCCTCCGTTACAATCCCTCTCTTAAAAGAGTCTCAATCCTAATCTTGCAACTTCTCACACCGTAGCATTACCGAGAAATTTATTAGAAAGACCACTCATAAGATAGATTCCTCACATTGTCTTACTAGACTCTATTCGACCCCTTATGTAGGCCTAATACAACAAAAAAATCAGATATTCTTTAATTATCTCACAGGAAAATATTTCAAATTGATTTTGGGATGAGATTAAGGAAAATCTAATATTTTAAATTCAAAATTATAATATATCTATTTCGTTTACAATTTTGCAAAGTCACATACTTGACTGCTATTGTCATGTCGATCTTTACCTACAAGACATGGAGTACTCTTTGTAACACCTCTTTCATGACTACGAGTGGTCCCTTCAAGATTTTTAGGAATCTATCCAGGCCCCCTGTACTTGTACCCACATCAATCAAGTGTTTTCAGAGGAACTAAGTTTCTTTAAATTTTAGAATATGCCTAGCACTAGTTAAAGCTCTCCCACGCCTATCAAACATCTTGATTCTTGCATCCCTAGTCCCAACAACTCTATATGTTCCCCCATTTTCTCTAAGAATCTTATCACCTACAACTGGATGATAACTGATAAATAAACTCTTATCGTGATATGTATGTAATGTGCTACATGAATTAAGAAGTTAATCTGAACTCGATCGGTTTGTTGTCGTTAGACCATTTTTGCTGTTGTCATTAGGATCTCGTCCTCCGCTTCTTCCTCTCCCAAATTCACGGATGACTTACTTCGCATTCCTTTCCTAGGGCAGTTACTGATGTGATCCCAAATACGGGTTTGAAGAATGCAATTTATGTTCCTTTTAATTCGGTAGCAAGAGCTCGAGCGAGACAATTGAAGGCGCTAATGCAAATGCAGAGCATGCTTTAGGAGATCCAGTTCGAGTTCCGAAGGGTCCAATTATGAGGGCACGAGTCAAGAAATTCAAGGAAGATCTTAATGGGCTAATTTAGAAAATATGCACTCAAGCAAATTCATTGAAGCAAGTCTACATGTGATGTCAACGTGAATCAATTTGATTCAAGTTTTAGAACATTCGGCCAAAGAAATATAATATTTTGTTATATTCTTTTATGTAGATATTTAAGTCAGATTATAGAGTGATATTTCAAGATTTCTTAGAGAGTAGTGACAATATTTTTTTACCTATTATTTAGGGGGCAATCTAGCAATAAAACCTTTGCATATCTTGTAATCTTGGCCCTATTTAAAGGCTTGGGTAGGGGTTGGACAAGAAAAGATTTCTTTGATTGATTCAATACATATTTCCATTCCTTTGAGTGAGGAATTTGCTCTTCTAAGTTCTTGAGAAGACTTGTAGAACTTATCAAGATTTCATGTGGTGTTCTACAACCATACTTATCACTTCGATCCTCGGGGTGTGGCGTCCTCTTCAATCCATAGCTTTGGTTCTTATCTCGCTAGATAACGAGTCAAAGCTCGCCTTTCAAAACTTGTTCTTTGTAGATTTTGGGGTCCTAATCCATATATTGTTGTCGAGTTTTATCACATGTTGGTGAGGTTCACATCAGTTGGTATTAGAGCTTTGGTTCTAAGACAGGTTTCATCTATCCTTTTCTTTATTTTTATTCTTCTTTCTTATTGAATTCTATCCTACTTTTCTTAGTTTATTCTTAATTTGCTTGCCAAAAAAAGAAAAAAATTCGTGCAAAAAAATCAATAAAAAAGGCATCAGCAGCAAAGAAACAAAAGAGCAAAACAAAGAGATAAACAAAAAAAGTGAAAAAAAAATCGAGGAGTGCAAAGAAAGATACAATATTGTCTTAGCATCTTTACTCATCAATCATACATCCATCTAGTTTCCTTCATTTATTTTTTTTCTTGCTCAAAAAATTGTTCCTTTTCCATCATTCTCGCGTTTAGGGTTCCTACTCATATATTTTCTTGACTCTTCACCCTCTAATTATCATCTTTGTGATTTGTTCAGTTGGATTCATCCTTAAATTGCTGCTAGTTTCTTGGTTGGTTTCTTGAGTTTGATTAAGAACTAAAGAAGGCAATTAAAGTTAAAAAAAAAAAAAGGCAAGAGTGGTGAGATTATTAGAGGAAAATTCTGTTTGAGTGCAAACACGAGTGGAAGAAAAATTGAGTGAATCTATTCTTGAGTGAAACACGTGAGGGAGTACTTGTAAGGTCCTAATATCTTTTGCAGATTCTCAACATGTCATACTATCAAGAGAAAAGTTCAACTGAAGAGGTACAACAAGCATTCATACACAAAGTAGAGAGGATAATAGAAGCTGAATTTAAACAAATCAACAAGAAGATAGATCGGCTTGAGGATGAAGCAAAAGGAAAAAGATTTCAACTTCCATATGAAGATAGAGATCGAGAAGACCAATGCGGAACGACAATCTGGGTGACACAAAAGTGAAGCTTCCAACTTTCCAAGGCAAAAACGACCTCGAAGCTTATTTTTTTGGGAGGAAGGAATGGAGATAGTCTTCAAACATCATATATACTTCGAAAGGAAAAAGGTACAACTTGCTTGATTTCAATTCTCCGACTATGCTAATATTTGGTGGGATCAACTTGTTACAAGGAGACGGAATGGAGGACCGCCTATTAAGACATGGATTCAGATGAAGTCAATAATGAGGCGAAGATTCCTTCCAAGTTCCTACCGTTGGGAGTTATATAACAAATTGCAACATCTATCTCAAGGATTGAAGAGCGTTCTCGAATATTACAAAGACATGGAGGTTGCAATGATCCGAGCTAATGTAGAGGAGGATATTGAAGCTAGCATGGACAGGTTCTTAAGCGGGTTAAATCATAAGATTGCAGATGAAGTGGCTATGCATTATTATGAGGAGTTCAAAGATATGTTGCTCCATGCCATAAAAGTTGAATGAAGGTTGAAGCAAAGAAACATGGATGAATGAAGTTCAAGCATGACTTCTACAAGTTCATGGAGATCAGCCCCTACGCAAGACAAAGTGCCATCATGTAATTCTTATTCCGAGCTCTCTAAGGATGTCAAACAAACTGTGAGTCTTGCACAAGTTCATGAGAATCGAGAGAGATCAAACAAAGTGAGCGATAAAAAAAAGAGTGTGAGCAAAACAAAGAGTGTGATCAACGAGAATGTGATGAAAATAATATTAATGATGAGGATGAAGAAAAAGAGAAGCATAAAAAAGAGACGAGAGAAAATAAGAGTGATTTATCATTAGTGAGTGCTAGAGAGGAAAAAGATCATAAGATTGAGAGATCTTTACTTTTACATCAACCCCTTCTTTACAATGTCACTAACAATCTTGTCGGATTCTTGTCGAGCAATATTATATCTTATTTGTAGGAACTCAGTGGAGTGCATCAAGTATTAACTCCAGACTGACTAACCATTAGAAGTAATCATAAGGAGATGATGGACCATCAACAACAATCCAATGAGCTAGTGGGAAAGATGCAAGCTAGAGAGTACATAAGTCCTTTTATGGATTTTATGATGCTAGAGCATGAGAATCAAACATGGAGATGGTTTGCTGATTTTCAAGTCATCAAGAACACCATGATAAATGTGTCCTAATCGTATTCCTCATGTGAATGACATGTTAGATGGGTTAAGTGATACATACATGATTTCAAAGATTGATCTTGAAAGCAAATTCCATTATATTTGGTTGAAAGAGGATTATGAGTTTAACAATGGATTTCAAATAAAACTTGAAATTGTTTGATTGGTTGGTGATTCCTTTTGGATTGATTAATAGGCCAAGTGCTTTCATGAGACTTATGAACCATAATTTGCATGTTTTCATCTACTTTGATGATATTCATTATTGTAAGAGTCTAAATAGTCATGCTAAATATTCAAGACTTGTCTTAGAGGCCTTAAGAAAAGAATCATTATCTGCTAAACTTGAAATCCGAACTCTTTGCATGGATAAGGTTGTTTTTCTTGATCTTATTGTGAGTGGTTTTGAGATTGAAAATCATGATAAAAAGCAAAGGCCATCCAAGATAGGAAATCAGCTACTTTTTAAGTAAGGTAAGCAATTTCTACGCCATATCTCGTTTCTACTTAAACTTTATTCTATGTTAATAATGGATGATGCGACACATGATGATTTGTTCTTTAGAGAGATTGTAGATTACATAGTATATTTATCTTGGGTAATGGTGCTAAGTACTTGAACTTCTCGTGCACGGAATTGCATTGCAAGTTAGAAGCGAAGGTATTGCTTTTGACATGCTATGGAAAAATTATTTTTAAAGCTTGGGAATATTGTTATCCTATGGTTGAGCTTGCTTATAATAATTTTATTCCTTCTACCACTAAGCTTTCTCTTTCAAAGAATATATATGGCTTTAATTCATTGATTCTTTTGGATTTAACTCTTTTTCCTTCAAGTGAGTGTGTCAACTTAGATGGAAACAAGGAAGGTCATTTTGTTAAGCCAATTCATGTGAAAGCTAAGCAACACAACAGTGGCAGCAAGAAATTTGTTTTTTATCCAAGAGGTTGTGATTCATGGCATATGAAGAAGAAGAAGTTTCACACTCAAAGACTCTCAAAGTGACTTTCTCGTGGGGATGGACCATTCCAAGTTATTGAGCGCATTAATAACGATGCCTACAAATCTAAAGAACAAAGTGAGTATAATGACATTGATATCTTCATAGTTAGTAATTCATATTTATTTTAGGGCAAATAACCTAATTGCGCTTGTACTTTGACCAAATTCCCACTTTTAGCACAAACTTTTTCGCGTGACCTAGAAATGCACGAATTTTAAAATGTTTGCCCCGTTTAGCACACCATCTATTTTTCCTTCAAAATTAATGAGAATGTCCTACATGGCACACTAATGACAGCTGATGTGGCAAACGATGGCTGATGTGGCAATGCCACATCAAATACGTTAAACAAAATGTCGAGTATACCCCTTAATACTCTTCATTAATTTAAATGTACGTTAATTACTCGATTTAATCAATTTTAAATTTTAAAATTTATTTATTAACAGAAGAATATGTTTGAACTGGCCACTCAGAATCTGTGGTATAATATAGATTTTGGGAAGTTACAGGGACGTTTAACGGAAGAAGAATATAAAATTATAAAATTGTCATCGATAAATTTAAACTAATGAAGAGTATTTAAGGGTAAACTCGATATTTTCTTAATGCCTTTGACGGGCATGGCCACATCAGCCATCGTTTGCCACATCAGCGTACTTAAAGAGCCATGTAGGACAGTTGACAGAAAAATAAATGGTGTGCTAAATGGGATAAACATTTTAAAGTTCGTGCCTTCCTAGGTCACGCAAAAAAGTTTGTGATAAAAGTGGGAATTCGATCAAAGTACATGCACAATTAGGTTATTAACCCTTTATTTTATGTAGGTCAAGATTTGAAGATAAATCCTTTTCAAGATGAGGGGAATGATGTGATCTCAGATACAGGTTTGAAGAGTGCAATTGATGTTCCTCTTTATTCGGTGACAAGAGCTTGAGCGACACGATTGAAGGATGTTGATGAAAATCCAGAGCGTGCTTCAGTAGATCCGGTCCGAAAGGGTCCAATTACAAGGGCACGAGCCAAGAAGTTCAAGGAAGATCTTAATGGGTTGATTTGGGAAATATGCACTCAAGCAAATTCATTGAAGCATGTTGAAGTAAGGCTATAGGTGACATCAAATGCATCAATTTGATTCGAGTTTTAAAAGGTTCTGCCAAAGAAATATAATATTTTGTTATATTCTTTTTTGTAGATATTTAAGTTAGATTATAAAGTGATATTTCAAGATTTCTTAGAAAGTAATTATAATATTTTGTTACCTACTATTTGGGGGGTAATATGGCAACAGAATCTTTGCAGATATTGTAATCTTGGCCCTATTTAAAGACTTGGGTAGGGGACTGGACATGGGATCAATTTCTTTGATTGATTCAATACATATTTTCATTCATATGAGTGAGAAATTTGCTCTTCTTAGTTCTTGAGAAAACTCGTAAAACTTATCAAGATTTCTTATGGCGTTCTACAACTAGACTTATCACTTCGATCCTCGGGGTGTGGCGTCCTCCTCAATTCGTAGCTTTGGTTCTTATCTCACTGGTAACGAGTCAAAGCTCGCCTTTCAAAACTTATTCTTTGCAGATCTGTGGGTTATAATCCATATGTTGTTGTCGGGTTTCATCACATGTTGGTGAGGTTCAAATCAGTTTCACCCGATATGACCATTGTGGTTGCAATTTCAACAAGTCATCCTTCTTGAGATTTTGTTTAGATCTTCCTCAAATCCCATGGCCTTTCTCAAATCCTCCGCTCACTAGTAGACCTCCAGCCACACAACTCGAGCCTTTCATCACCCTCTTCTTCAACTCTTTTGAGTTATGCGCTGCCTTAACATCTTCTAAGGTGATACTCTATTTACTGTGCAGTATTGTATCAACAAAATTCTCATAGGAGTCTGACAGCAAGCACAACAACATCAAAACTTGATTCTCATCCTTGATCTTTACATTAGTGGACTAGAGATCCATGATGATTTGATTTAATAGATCCACGTGGTCACCTATCATGCTAAAAAACCTTTGTCATGATGGATCTCTTTTCTGCATTCGTTAGAGTTGGGGCTAACATAGCTTCTCAATCCAACGCTCCTTCATGGTCGTGCTGCACATGTAAAGCCTTTTTTTAATGCGCCACAATCCAAAGTTATCTGAACCATCAAGTTTCTGCACCTCAAACTTCGCCATCGACATATTTGGGATTGCCTTTGATACTAGTTTGTTGGGATTATCTTATGTCAAGTATTTAAATTATTGTTTCATCATCTTGCTTGGGGCATCTCGAGGCCCAACAAGTGGTATTATAGAACGATTTAGATCCAAACAAGTGGTATCTGTTAGGCCATGGGCCAAAGGCCCAAAGCCTAGCACAGCCCAGGATGACAGGCCTCAGAAGTTCAAAATCGTCGTAGGCGGGAACAGTTGCTAAGACGGTTACAGGCGGTTACCAGGCTGCAGGCGGTTACCAAAGTCGGAGGATGGTTACAGAACTTTAATATGTATATATAGGGGTAGTTACCCCAGCATTCGCGGGACCCCGTTCCAGATTTTCGCAGCATTGGCGCTGTCTGTGGGAAATTCGGAAAAAGATCGTGTGATGATACAAAGTAGAAGCGGCAGCTGGTCGGCACCGGCATTGGATTATGTAGCCGAAGAGCAGCCGTGTGATGTTACAAAGGAAAAGTGGATGGTCATCACTATCTCGGGGATGAAAATCGGCCATTAAAAGGAAATCATCCATCATAATCCATGCATTCACCAACAAACCATGGAGGAGTAGCGGATGGTTGGTACCATCTCAAGGTGAGTCAATCCATGGCCTGTGATCCGGGTTTTGGCGGTTTGTTGCATTATGGAGAGATTGCTCGATCACAATCCGGAGAATCGATGAGATAATGATGAAAAGGAAGATAATGTGAGACAGGAATTCTAGAAAAGGATTTTGTAAAAAATGGTGAAACGAGCGTGCAAGCGGAAGTAAACGCCGCCGCCACAAGCGAGCACTGCAAACAACCGTCTCCATCAAAAAAGGAAGTAACCGCCGCTGCCGCAAGCGAAAGTGACCATAACCGCAAGAGACTGAAATCACGAATCAGAGTTTGTTGAACCGATCCAAGTCGCCTCAAACTCGACGGTTTGCTTTAATTTAAATCATCTCTTCATTTCAATCCATGCAAGGAAAATGTCTTTCGCTATAAAATTTTCATTATGATTTTCTAGCATAAATACTAGAATATGATGAATAATATCACTGAACTCATAATAATTTGCATGGTTCAATGTTTGAATTGCCGTGTGTTGATATACAATTGATATGATTTAATGAACCACTCCCGACGTGGAAATCTGAGTTTTAGGTCATTCTTCACATGGTTAGAGCAT
>JAOYND010143582.1:0-10058 GCA_025802135.1 Lagerstroemia fauriei | reverse complement strand
TATATCGTTGTCTTTACAATTGAAAAATGTTATCTCTATATTAGGAAATTGAATCATCCTTTTTATGTGCACAACATAATATTTAGAAGACCGATTGGGCATGATTATTTCATATTTGAAAATGATCAGTCGAACATAAGTAAAATCGTATCAATCATGAATTTTCTATATCGATAAGACAAAAATTTGAGATCTTATTTAAGAAAAATGGTCAATGAATCACCTCAGCTAATTTACATTTGTTGAAATATTTTTTTCCATGTCCATAAAAAGGAAAGAGTTCTCCTCGTTTGCTTTTTTGGAAGAGTAAGATTGGTCAAGAAGAAAATAGGGAAAGGTGGATCAGGAGAGATTCAGACTAGTAAATTCCAATAATTGAAAAGTAAAGTGGTGTCATTACATTGAAGCCCCTATCTTTGAGATAGTCTCAAATTGACCGGGGATCAATGGCTTTTGTTCAATTAATGTACTACGTATAAGAGATAGTCGGGCCCAGATCCAAGGGAAGAACGGGTGAAAATAAGAAGTCAACAAACCTCAGGGACTCCAAACTGCTAAAGAAAAGTTTGGGGGGCAAGCGGGTGATCGCTGCTGAGTGAGGGGTGAGAAAGAAAAGACGAAAAACAGAAGGCATCTCATTGGGAAAAGTGAAGGAAAGGATCCAAATAATAATAATTTCTAAATTACATACCCAATAATTCCAACAATATTTAATAAAAAATCTGATTTGATCCTCAGTCTTTACTAGGTTTTCGCGATAATTATATTAGAAATCCTATATATTTATCGTTTTTATCAGTTGAGTTCTATAAATTTAAAAATCGTTAATTCAATTCTATAAAATTAATTCTGTTTCACTTTCAGTCCAAATCATTATTGTCTTGCTAACGTGGACTTCAAGCCGTTAACAGTTCCCGTTAACGGAACAGTAACAATTTGAACTAAAAGTGAAACATAACTGATCTTATAGAACTAATATAATACCATTTTCCCCAACTTTTCCATTTTCATCATCGGCCACCTCTTCCGCTCCAGGTTGTTAATTGTTGGCTACCACCCCCCCTCCCGTCCATTACTTAGTTTTTTCTTTTCTTTTTCTAATTTCACTTATTTATTATTTTTTAAATCATCATTATATTTCATTAATAAAACAAAAGATAAATTTATAATGTATGGTTAAGATCCAAATCGATTCCTTAAAAATTATAAAACAAAAGTAGAAAAAAATATTGTAAAATTGAAAATTAAATCCAATCTTCTATAGCGATTTACGTTGAATGGTTAAGAGAAGAAACCTTTCTGTAGTGCAGTTACTATACCGTTTGATATCTTAATATAATGTATTATAAATAATAATTTAAATCAAAGAAAATAATTCAATAATTCATAATTATTTTTCGCTATTTATTTAAGGGTAAATAATACTTTTACTACTCAACTTTTCACACTTTTACCATTTTCGTTATAAATCTTTATTTCTTATCATTTATATCCTCAATCTTTTGAGTGTTTACCACTTTGATCCTACTGTTACCTTTTTCATCCAAAAATTATTTTTCAACAAAAAATATTTTTCAAAAAATAAAGAAAAAGGGAATAATAAACGAAAATGAAAAGTATCGATAATGTTTTACTGATGGCCACATCTCTTTCAAAATTAAGGCACATTCCCTATTCAAAATTGAATTATGGTTATTATTATTATTATAAAATTGTGACTCATTCTAAGAAAAATGAGTTCTAATATTAGAAGGGGCATCTATTAGTAACCAATATTTCATTAATCATGGACGAAATATACTTTTCTAAAAAATATTTTTTAGATGTAATATTCTTTTTTGGATGAAAAAATAACCGTAAGACTAAAGTGGTAAAAACACAAATGGTTGAATATGTGAATAATAAAAACTAAAGATTTATGATGAAAATGATATAAATGTAAAAGATTAAGGAAAAAAAAAGGTGTCTTGTTCCCTTTATTTAATGATGCATGATTGTGTCTTAAAATTTCTTTCAAGGGAGTTTAAGAAAAAAAGTTAAAAAAAATATAATTAGATAGATCCGTTAAAGCTGACAACGATGCGGATGGGCGCCACGTACGCTGTCTTCCCACCTCCTGGATCCGACAACACCTGCCGTGCCATGCAATGCTCCATATATTTTTCAGGGGAGAAAAAAGAATTTAGATGTGCTATTTTGTAATGATATGATTAGTAATAATTAATTAAATTATTTTATTTAATAATAATTATAATAATTTTTTGAGATATTGGTACTAATTTATTTTGATCGATGTTTTTTTATATCATATAATAAGATGAGATCACGTAAGGTGGTGAAAAATAATCAGTAAAAATAAAATTATTTTAATTAGCATTTTTTTATAATTATTAGGATGATTAATATTTATTTACTCTTTTCATACAGTATTGTTCATATTTCTTATGTTGCGAAGAATTTTCGTCATTTGAGAAAAAATATTAAATGATTTTATCTCATAATAATGTAACGAGAAACACCAATTAAATTATTTTGATAAGTAACAATTATGACAACTGTTCGGATTATTAACGCTAATTTACTCGTTTATCATAATTTGATTAATATTTCCTCATATCAGTTGAGATGTGATATATTTAAGAATTTCTCCTAATTTAGGTACAAGTTTGATCCAACTTTATTTTTTAATTAGTATATTTATAGGGAAATTAATCATAAACCAAACCAAACCAAACAGGTCCAAAGCCACTCATTTTTATATGGAAAGAAATCAGATTGGGTTGGGCATGGAAACGTGTTAGGCAACCATCTTCAATTTCATTCGAAAGAGCAGAGGTGTGAGCCACAAGTAGTGACATGTTCTCTATTTGCAAACGAAAATGGCAGACAAATCGTGACTCTTCATTCCCTTTTTCTTCCCAGTCTTAATTAATCCACCTTCTCGTTCCATCGATATACATCACTTGATATTTAGAAATTTAATAGACACATGTTAATTCTTTTTCAAGCTAGATCGATTAACAAAAGGAGAGAACTCTCTCGACCGTAAATTTTTTTCACTGCTATGAGTAATCCCTTTTAGTTGGTGTTTAAGAGATTGTATTAATTATCCATGCTAGCTGCTTTCATCTACGAGAAAGTCTTCAATGCATCGGATACATCTCGTGGTAGTGTTGACGCGGTACATCCGTCTAATTAAAATTTACCATTTATTAGGATTTTTTTAAATATTTCTTTAGAATTTTTTAGGATTTAATAATAATGATACATGTATGAATGTTGATTATATATCAAATTCTGATTTGAACAGATATATTACGTCAGTATTGTCACGTATATGAATCGAATGTTATTCCTGCCACATTGACTATGTGTGTAACTTGTCAACCATGTGGTGAACTTGTCCGAATAGCCTTCAAATCAGGGATGAATTTGGACGTGCAAGAGGCGATCGTTGCCCTGAACTCGGGAGACTCCATTATATTCTATACAAATTTTTTACTTGATTCTGTCTAATTTTTATTGAACTATACATAATTTACCTCGCTTGAATTCTTCTTGTCACTTTTTTACAGAGTTTCGTCCCCTAAGCAAGTTTTCCGGATCTGTCCCGCTCAAAATAGTCAAATAAACTCTCCGTTAGCTACAGTTAATTGGTACATCAACTGTGAAATCCAATAAAACATGCATAAAAAATATTAAGGAATAAATTGGAAACAAAGAATAAGAATAAAATAATCATTTAATAAAAGGCATCGCGACCAAAGAGGCGGTATGAAACAGAGAAAATGATATGAATGATTGGAAAAAAAATAATAATTTGTGGAACTCCCAAAATAATTTTTTTTGTTTGATAAATAATCATAAAAGATCGAGAGGGATTCGATTCCGATTATTCTTATTAAAGATTTTTCTCCCTTTCTTTTTCTATAATTAAAATTATCATAATCATCATAACTCCTCCTTAATGCTAAAGAAAAGGTTCATGCACCATATCGATTGTGGTTCCGAGTCAGATTGTTTATTATTCCTTGACCATCAATAATAAATATGTTTCTACGTGCCTCCATTATGAAGTTTTTCCGGTCAGAAGGGAAGCTCGTGTATATAAAACAGGATAAGAATATAAATATACGTTAAATTTTTCGAACAGAATTAGACTAAGAACCTCTTAATATCATATCGAATATGGTACTACTACGCTAATTAAAGTAATTTTATTGCTATTTTTTTATAATATTTTTGTGTGATCAGAGTACGTAATTTTTTTTTCCTTAGAATATCTAATATTAAATCGTGGATTCGACGAATTTTATCAAGGAAATAAAAGGAAAAATAATTAATCTTCAAAAGACATTTCCGACTATAAAGCAAACACGCGTAATCGAGTGATATTAGGCAATCTGAAAAAGATTGATTGGTCTCATTTTAATTTTCTATTTTTTTAATTATACATTTACGTCTATGAAAATTATGAATGCTATTAAAAGTTAACTAATAGATAAAACTTTTTTATAATCGACTATACAATTAACAGTTCCGTGTTTAACATAAGTCAGCTTCTAATGATTTTCTTAAGCAATGTTCACGAGAGAGGAAATCAATTGGCATCTTATCGTTAAATATAATTTTATGTTCACCGAGGCTGTGACCATTTTAGAGGCACACTGCCCGTCCACTCATCACTTACTACTTGTAATCACTGTACTTGTGAGCAGTCCTCCAATGCAATCACCATACTCATGGGATGGTTCCATGCACCGGTCTTGATGGTACGCTATGATTTCACGTGGTAAAAGAGTGAGGGTCTTAAGACTTTTATAAAGTTCATGAGCGTCTCTCTCCCTCGATACATATCTTTTCAAGAACAAAACCGTGTTGCCTGTCCAAAGTAACAATACCTGCTATAGGACCTTTCCATATCAACGGCTGTGAATCCATCTGTATTAATGCTACATTGAGATGATACAACGAGATATAATCTAACTGGCATTTAGTCTCAAACTCAAGACTCTCGTCTTATGAATGGTGCTAATGATGGGTTGAGGTATACAGAGACCAAGGACATTGCTCTCCCTCGAGAGGAGTTTTTTCAAGGACAGAATCGTATCGGTCGCATCACGTCGAAAGCAGACAATACCTCTCATAAGGCCTCCATCAACATTATTGGTGCTTTCACTGAGAAGACACGAAGAGTTGCAATCCTGTGCCGGCCAATCTCAAACTCAAGACTCTCGTCACGTAAGCAGGGCCAACGATGGGTTGATGTCTTTATGAAACTCGGGAGTATTCCCTTCTCTCGAAAGACGTCTTTCAAAGCAAATACTATCTCTCTCAAGACAATCCATATCGTCGACTTCGGTCCATCCACATTAAAGAATATCCTGCAAGCCAAGATGTGTGGCATGTAGGACTTTATCGTAATTTCAGCTAGTAACTCTTGGAGTTGCATGATGCAACGATATCATCCATTAGAGTAATAAATAAATAAATATGTTGAACTACAAATAAATTTATGTCACAATTTCTGCAATTTAATTCCCATCATCCCTAAAGGAAGACTTAAGACATAAGGCGATATTGACTCCTATTTTGTCATCAATAATAAATAGTATAAAAGAACAGGTCTCTAACTAGATGGCGGTTTGAATTTCTCAGCTTTGTGCCGGTCAATGCCTTCAGTTGACTAATCTTCTTCCAACGAGACACTCAGATCCTTCCATTTGTGTGGACCAAATTAAATTGTTGTAGCCCCCCATTCATAAGTTGGGTCGGGTCGTATGTTACTTCCATGAAACTCGAATAGACGCGTGCATTTAAGGAATGGCATGGCATGAATCCCCGACTCGAGCTTGCGAGGTCTCGAGTTTCGGTCAATACATCTTTGCTTCATGCCACACCGCTGCTTGAAACTTCTCTCATCTCAGTCCTCATGCATGACCCTTTTTTTCCCGTGATAATGGACTATCGCCAAAGTCAGAAATTACAGAGCCGTATGTATGGTAACCTCTACAGTATCATCTTACAAATAATTGACTCAACCATTCGGTTTTGAAATAATTTTTCTGCTTTTTTTCTCTATGATAAGGGTGGTCCATTTGTCTTTCTTTTTTATATCAATGGTGTTCGAAACCGTAACAACTAACAAATTTACCAGACGGTGTATTATACGGCCTGCGTCCCGTCATTAATCCCCCAGATACCGGCCCCTTGTGGGGAGTCGAACCCTGAATCTGGTCTACTTCATGTTGTCAACTTACCAGCGACCTGGACCTTATACACTATTTGTTATCCGTTTGTCTAATATAAAAAATAAAGAGAAATAGAGAGACGCATAATTCAGACGATGAGAATCGAACTCGAAAGCTTTTAGTGTTGTAAGTCGGAATCTCGTGCTACTGCACTAAGACTACATCGGTCCTCAGTTTTCTTTCTTCTTTTTAATAAAAGAAATTATTTGAAATATTCACCAAGTATATGCCATATATAAAAATTTAGTTAAATGTTCCGGTTAGAAAGGAGGTCGTGTTCTAGATTGATACAACATGTGTATATGGTATTTACATTCCTTTTCTAATTTTATCAATAAATTATTCATACGTTTCCTATACTTAAGGAAAAAAAATAGTTGATAATGCATGTTCTCAACTTGAAAAATACTAGTTATTAAAGATAAATATCATTTGGCCACACACTCAAATCTAAAATTAGACGAAAATGGAGGGAAATATAAAAAATTTTCTACTACAACGCTTTGCTGAAAATATTTTCCCAGTAATTAATCACTGTGTTAAAAAATTAATTTAAGATCGTGTTGGTTCTGTACACAGAAAAAATAATAATTTAAGACCGATAAAAAAACACTGTACAATTAGTCACTTTTATGAGAAGGAAAAGGGTGAGTGAGTGCTTCCAACAAAAGCTAAATTGCATTAATGATAATTAACTCGACATCAACATATCCAAATATAAAATAAATAAAACTTAATCTCTAAGTTATGGTATATAGGTAGTTGAACAAACCAAACCCACTCAGTAGTCAGTATCCCTTACCGCATGACTAGATTCGGAATTTCTTCCTCTTAAATACGGTCTCAAATTCGAACTTATGAATGGAGAAAATTTATGATGAGAGAACTTACCTTTTAACTGCCCAACTCGACTAGAACCTTAACTTATTATAGTTCATTGAATTTTCGAATATATTATGCAATGTACAATAAAAAAATCTATGTATGATAATTATTAACATGTATTATACATCTTCTCGGTCACGATAGCAATGATCTTAGGTTAATCAAATATTTAATGTTCATAAAATCGCCTCGTGATCTTCTGGGTCGATCAGCTCCAAGTAACGTAACGGACCGAATCTTCTATCACTATCGTATGTTAACAGTGGTTATGGTTAATTTTAGTGACCCGACCCGAAAAACTCGTGGTGCTACTTGTTGTGGTTGAAGTGTAATTTTGAGAAAATTTGAGGGGATGGACCTATTTGACCAGCACACAACCTGGTATAAGCTCACTTTGTAATAAGAATTTCTCGTTAGTTCTTTCATTAAGTCATTATTGATATCTGCACCTCTTAGGCTACCTTTCAAGTATTATGGGTTCGATTCTCATCTATCTATACTTTTTTCACCAAAGATTTTTTATGTAAATTTATATGTTTTTCTTTTCTTTTTTATTATTTATTTGTCTTTCGCTTCTTTTTCGTAACAAGTACAATAATGCAAATCGAAGGGGACTGTTTTGAATTTGTTCTTTTATTCACCTCTTTTTTTTAATCATTTTAAGCAGATAAAATCTATTTTATATTCGGAAAAAAAGTAATGGAAGTATATTAAGGGCGACTTCATGAAAAAAAAGCTTATTTGGATTTAAATTTGATTAGAGTTTTAAGGCTCTCCCTTTTTTCTTCCATTACATTTTATTATTTTTAATTAATTTTCTCGGAGCTCAACTAACAAAAGAGAAAATCATAACGAGCCCCGAAAGTTTTACTTACGAAAATCGAGTCTAAATTTTCTTAATTGCATATCAAAGGTGGTACTACCGTAGTAACTCTTTCTCTAAACGACAATACCCTTGCTCATTTAATCCATGTAATAATTTAAGTAAATCATATTTTCATGGTGGCTAGTGAGAAATTACGTAGCGTGAAAAAATACTAATAAAATTGTAACAAATATATGAATTAATGTTAATTAACTGAATAATTACTTTAATTATTATTAATGAGAATAATTTAATGTAGCATCGTGAGGTAGGAGATTGTTGAAGATATTTTCGTGGTGGCCGGAGGATTGAGATTCCACGTCCCTCCGTCAGCCAGCCCACTTTTGACTGGTTTCCTGCGGTCAACGAATCCTCATCCTTTAACTTTAATCGAAGCCACATCCACCACTTCAATCACGGCACGACCAGCGCTGCATGACACAGACACTGATTCAGAATTAGAATGATTGCATCAATCTCACGCGCAGTAGTAGACATCCACATCCCCAATGGATGCCAGGCCAAGTGTCTCGTGGTTGGAGCCCCGAGTTGAAATCCTACTAAAAATTTAGCCTCATTGAGAATGCGATATGGTATGATTTTACAGGAAAAAAAAAAACAAGAAAAGAAGATGAAGCCATAACAATTTGCCAGCAAGCTAGATTGCTAGACAACTTGTATTATGGATATGATATCAAATGCATGGAAAGGGGATGTCGTGTATGAAAATCCTCATCCCTAAATGGGGATTTTTCGAGACGTTGATAGACGCTTGCTTGCTAGATGGATTCTCTCATAATATCGGAATTTTCACTATAGTGGCTGTGGGATTATGAGATGTTAAATTGGGTTTGGAGATTGTTTAGAGACCGGGATTTTGACATGGGGTTATTCAGATCAACTTGGAGCTTCTTCGTGGCTTAACTTCGAGTCAAGGATCATGCACTCCTCCAATTTCTACGCTAATTCAGGCAATCAGGGAGCTTATGTTGCTGCAACAGCTATCTCTGTGGTACACTTATCGGGGAAGACAACTCGTGTGCAGACCAATTAGTGAAGAAGTCCTTGAATTTCGAGCACCGGACTTTAGTGGTACATTTGAGATTTAACGGTATTAAACATTTTATTTACCCATCTATGACCCAGCACTCGCATCTTGACTATTTCGAACCGTTTCATCCACTGTGGAGTAGTATTTCATCGCTGTTCTCGTGCTAGTTGGTCGGACACTGACCATACCGTTCGAGATTCATAGATTCATCGCCACTATTAAACACCACGCAGCTCGATGAAGTTCTAGTCAAAAGTGATAGAACATAACATATGTTACGACACCACTTCGATCGAGATTCGTGATGGTATTCTCGAAGAGAGTCCGCGCCTATCAACAAAAGAACCATATGATCTAACACTATAACACAGACGATAAACTACTAGCAACAGTCATCTCTCGACTAACCCAAAAGAGAGATCAGATCAGGGAGAGGTTCTGCCTTTTCACGGGGCTTTCTCAGGATCGTGTGGCGGCGGAGACCGGCTCATGAACTGCTTCGTGTAAACCCGGTGCCTCCGCTCCCGGGCGTAGATGACCCAGAAGATCAGGGACAGCATCACGGCTGCGGAGACCAGCACGAGACCGATGTAGATCCACTGGGTGTACTTCCTGAGTCCCGGGCAGTGGTCCGTGCTGATGCCGGTGAAGGTCTGGCGGACGAAGGTGCAGTCCTGGAGACCCACCAGGAACGGGCCATAATGGTAGAGCCCGTAGCTCACATTCACGGCCGCTGTGGTCTGGTTGTAGATGTCCGGGGTCAAGCGTCCGGTGGTCGTGCAGATCCCGGCAGATGAGACCACGCATATGTAGTTCTTCCACACCTGCTCGGAGGGAGAGAACAGAGAACATATTACATTGCCCTTTGGAAGAAATGTTGGACTGCAGTGCATCTTGAGAATTAAACTTCGTAACTTGTGGTGCTCGAAACCAATTTATCAAGTACGTAAAAGAAATCCGACTCGCATCAGTCGTTAGTTCGTAGCTCTTGACCGAGTACAAAAAA
>JAOYND010143474.1:0-10058 GCA_025802135.1 Lagerstroemia fauriei | reverse complement strand
TCGAGATTCCATGTTCAATCGTGAATATATCATAAATGTTAAATTAAATGATGACCCTAAATCTGAAACTTTTTTTTATGCAAAGATGAGTCGCTTAATAGTTTATTCATGTTTTTGATCGTTCGAATTTCGAAAAATACGAACTTGATGTATAGGCAGTATTACTTGGGCCAACCCTTGACATTTTTTTTTCTATTATACAGTTTTGTGGTCCATATGACATGAGGTATACATGTGGACGGTGTGCATGCATAGGTAGCGACATGATCGTTCCGTATCTAAAGAAAAAACAAACGGATTTAAAAAAAGGAAGAAGAAAGAAAATATGTTTTCTATTTTTATGTTTTTCGGTAATGAACGGGACTCTAAAGCGTATGCGGTTTTCTGTCAATTTAAAGATAAATAAAAATGATATAAGGGATTTAATATACTAATATCATCCTCAATTAAATATTTTTATAAGTTATAAATTTGATTACCGCAGATGAAAATTACATTATCCTGGACTGTCTTTATAATAGAAAAAAGAAATGCCGGAGGAGGGGAGGCCATGTGGGGCCTTGATTTCTGGGGCCCACAGAATACAGGAAGCCCAGTTGGCATTTGCACATGTGTGATCCAGCCGGGAAACTTGCGATTCCTGGTTATCTTAAACCTCCGCCGCCGAGCGGTTCAGATGTCAGATCACCGCCGCACGGTCCGACACCGGAACCCCGACCGTCCAGAAATCTCGGGGACGTGGTCGGGGAGAGTATCTGGCAGGCGTCGGAATTGGGCCTCAACAAGATCGGCCCACCACGGCTTGCTTTTACTTAACTTGTCCTAAGTGAATTGGGCCGGATTCAGAGATTTGCACTCTTTGTTGGGCTTCTTGAACTAATTAACTTCGGCCCATAAAATCTCGTCCTGGAAGTTGAAGAAGAAGTGCTAAAGGTTCAACTGCTTAACCGTCCTACTTACAATCCATATGATGTCCTCCGGTTTCGACCCGACTCAGATTGACAATATGTGCGAACGTGAATGAGTGTCGAGCGATTTCACGGTCTCGAGACGGACGGACCACCCGGGAAGCCTGCAGGGCAGTGAAGTTCGTGGAGGGCATCGCCACTGAATAGTTATACATATATATGTGTTTGGGTGTGTGCGTGTGTGTGTGTGTAAATTGGGACGGACAAATTTTGAAGTGACAAAACGAAGTTGAACCATTCTTTACGGTCCAATGATCCTCTCATCCCTAACAAGTCAACTCCATGGTCCCCTTTTCTTTTATTTTTCTTCACTTGCCCAACCTGTCTCTTTCCCTTTTCTCTGTCTTTTTGGGTACAAAAGACTGCAAGCTGTTTCCTCGCTACATGTGCATATATATGTGTGTGTGTGTGTGTGTATATATATATATATATATATATATTATTTGATTCTCTAAAGACTCAGATATTCAAAAGAACATCCGAGAGAAGAATTTACACAGATTCTATTCCTTCGCAGAAGATTAAAACCTTGGAATAATCGAGAGAGACCGTTTAATTGCAAATATTTCAAATGGGTAAATTAGCTAGTTCTCATTCGATCAACTGTGGATCGAAATCGTGAACAAGACAGATCGATTCGAATCACGGAACATAACCTCGTGATAATTTCTTTGGTCCCTATGTCAGCCGGAGGGCGACAACATAGCCGTGGCCCTTGGGTAAGACTACGCGGTTAATGTTTCTGGTTTTGGTTATCACTCGCTCGCATACAACTACTCTTCTTCCTTGTTTTTTTGGCCCCCTTTTTTTCCTGAATTAATGGCATACAACTCAGGCATGATCAATCAGCAAATTAATTTGGTGATTAAGGTAAAATCACTGTGCGACGAATAAAATAATTTTTTGAATCCGATACAGAAGCCATGAGTAAGGTTGAATTTCTCGGATTGTCAAAAAAAGTAATTTTTCCGTGTGTTCTACCCCCATTCAAAACTTGAATAAACTTTAACTAATTTATATTCAAATCTAATTATCCAGCTTAAAAGTTAAGTAAGAATTAAATCCAAGATCTTACTTAAAAAAATAAAGGAGTTTCGAACGGGTTTACAGCTCCGAAGGGGAGGGCGGGGCCCACCGGCGGAGGTGCGTAGGGGCCGGTCAGCGACTTTCGTGAATGACAATTGTCAGAGGAGACTCTCCTTCTGCAATGTATTGGCCTTTTCGAGACGGATGATGTGAAGGCTCAGTCACACACACACACACACAGAGACAGACGACACACACCCACATCCCTCTCTTCCCCGACTCTTTCATTTGAGGAATGTTAATTCATTCCACCCCCACGCACATCATACCATCACGCCATCCACGTTCCATACCCTGCTCGATCGTGTCGGATTTGATCTTTGGACCATAGTAGACATGATTATCGCCATGCTAGATACGATCCTCCAGAGCTAAATCGTGCGCCGGGTTCAACGTGCTACTTTCATCGAGGTACGTATTAAGAATAAACGGTGTAATCAAGTACATGTTTAAGTTGATTAGTACATGTTTAAGTTGATTTTCTTATCTCTCGTCTTGTTTCAGAATCTACAACACGCGTGCAGTAGATCAGCACTAGTAGCGGTTCCGGGTGGGGCCGGGGCTTGGCTTAAAGTCTACATATTTGACAGTCTCATCCTGCATAAAACATCAACTATCCCATCTGTAATGTGAAGTTGTTCGATTTCTCGCTCTAACTAGAAGTTTTATGGAATGGACTAAATCCGGATATCTTTAAAATATGTTTTTTTTTATTGCTCAAACTCACATTGATATACATTCCGACTTTCATATACTCCAAGCATGCACATGTCCTGTATATAACAAGTATATTACTGACATAATATAACAGACAAATAAAATTCAGTTATTTTTTAGAATTATTTTTTTTATTTTTAAGATTTTATTAAAAATTTTAAAATTGTTGAATCTTGATATATCCGTTACACACAATTACTTTCTGACAAACATGACATTACTTTGTATTGCTGAAACAAGCATTAAATGGCTAAAGGAATCCCCAAAAAGGAGAGGAAACAAAGATGCATGCATCTTCTTCATATGCATGAGCACGACTTTGCATTCATGGATGGACCAACTAATGTCAAGTGCCACGGATCCACAGTATCCATATAACGTCACATATTTGTTTGCACCATCTTGTATTAAAAAAAATAGAGAGAATGACGGCGAAAGTCCTATAAGTTTGCAGTTTCTTGTAAGTCAGTTCTAAATGTTTCAAAATAAAACATTGAGTCCTATATGTTATCCGAGTTACAATATCGAGTCCGTTTGGTCACTTTAAGCTGACGTGTATCACTGCCACGTCAGCGCCACATCGGCGCCACGTCGGCGCCACATCACGAAAAGGACTCGATGTTGTAACTCGGATAACATATAGGACTCAATGTTTCATTTTGAAACATTTAGGACTCACTTGCAAGAATTGACAAACATATAGGACTCCCGGTGTCATTATCTCATAATAATAATAATATGAAATCTATCAATCAATGCATCCCTTCTAGAGATGGCAATGGGTCGGGGAGGGGCGGGTTTTTGAAAACCCAGGCCCGCCCCCTGCCCAGGACTGGTCGACCTGCCCCGTGACCCGTGCGGAGCCGGGGGGTGGGGGGCACGGGTCGGCCCTTTTAATTGAAAAAAAATTAAAATTACATCAAATATATTTAAAATAGAGTATAAATTTATATATTTATAATATTATGGTTAAATAAGTGTAAAATTTACATAATTTTAACTAAATAGAGTTATTATTATTTAATTTATTAAAATAAAATATTCATAAATTAAATAAAATTGTATTTAAAAATATGTAAGTAAATTATATAATAAAGTGGCACGGGTCGGCACAGGTCACTTTTGCCAACCCTAATCCCTTCACAAGATGATGCCCCAATCTCCGAGACTCCCACCCAATCTTCGATAAAGCATCTCCGACTCCGATGAAATACCAATTTTCAACCAATTACCGACGAATTCTAGTGGCCTTATCGTCAGCCCTTCCTCCTCCGATAAATCATTTCCTTCCCTTTTCCCACTCAATCACTCCAGAAAGAAATAGGAAACCCTAATTTTTCTCACAGAAAAGATCGATGGAAGGGGAGAAGAAGTAGAGAGGCCAAATCGAAGCATCCATCGGAGAAAATTGTGGTGGCATAGAGAGACTAGAGGGTGGTGCCAGCGCCAGTGGTCCTTGCATCTTCTAATGATGTTGGAGACGTGGCTGCATTGTCCTTCTTCTTCTGACCTTGACCTCCTGCTCTCGACGCTACTGTATGCTCTACGGTCTTCTTCTCACATTGCCGGAGTAGTGGTTTCTTCTCACATTGCCGAAGACGTAGCCTTACCTGACGCCAACGGCACGGTTACGGTTCTCCTTCTACTCTGCCCATTCCTATTCTCTGTTGCCTCTATTTTTTAACAGATCGTTCTCCTCCCTGGGCATGTGTGGGCTTGGTGGAAGCCCTATGGGCCCATGGGCCGACTGTGATTTTTGAATTCAAAATAAAACTGAATCGAACCGAATTATTTTTAAACCAGTTCGGTTACTCCACAAACTAGTTACAGCTCAGACTTACTATATCGAATCAAACCGTATGGTTCGAACGGTTTGGTTCGATCGACTTGGGCCGGTTCGACTCCCAAACCGGTTCTTGCACAAGCAAGTGTTTCTATTAGCCTCTGGTGATGTGATTTTCCCTCAACCCCACGTTCGTTATAGTTCTCACTGCCTCTGTTTCATATGTCCATAGTTGTGGACAACTTTTGATATCAAGTTGTTCGACTTGATTTATCTTCCATTTGAACACAAAAATTAAAAGCTTATGAGTGTGCTACAGTGTGCTACAGATGATCAAATTTTAGACTCTATCTTAGTTGTAGCTAAGTCATGGTTCAATTTGATAGGTTTATGCTAAAACTAATCAGGACGAGTGCGAAGACCTTTGGGAGAGACACTTTGTTCTCAATGCCATTGTTCTGCTAGGAGTGCTAATTCCATTTTATTGATTTCTGATAGGGTATCTGGGATAGGTCTGGGAACTCTTTCGAAATGGTCATGCTAGCAAGCGAGGTGACTTAGTGAGGTTTTGAGAGTGCAATCAAATGGTAATTATGAAAAGACTCACATTTGCTTTTTACATTGGCAGTTGTAAAAGCAAAAGCAAAATGAGAAAGAAAGGAGGAATGTGTATAAAGTGCTGTATAAATTACCGTCACAATGAATATTTACATGGAAATTACAGGGCAACTTGCAGATTGTGGATGGGAGAAAATACCAGAGTTTCTGAAAGTGTAGAGAGAAAGCATTACACACAAGTAATGCCTTAACAACACTTGACATACCCATATCTAATATACTCTAATAAATTCTCCAACCACACACATAAAGGCATAAGTAAAATTATCTTAACTTATAATAAATTCTTCAGCCACCTACATTAAAGCATAAGGCATAAAATTATCTGACTGATGTACAAAAAACCTTTATTATATACATCATATTCATGTACAAATAGAGAAAATGGAAGATGCCAACCTAGAAAATCCCTTATGTCTCATGTCTCACTCTTGAAAAAAATATCAGTACAATGTTGGCACTCTTTGAAAAACATGACATAGCTCAAGAAAACCATATCCGACATTCAATTTATGACACTTGTGACATACATACTGAGAGCCGACATACTCATATCTTACATTCACTCTTTCCTTATCTAGTTGGGGGCATTTGGAGCATCGAAAGGAAAAATACCAACGAGAGAGCACTAAATCGACACTGCAAACAAGTTGGGGCATTTACTTAACACAGTTTGGTAACATTTTCTCTAGGAAAGAAATAATGGCCGAAGGACGCGAAACTTGATCTCCATACCATTTTTATGTAAACAATATCATATTTAAATCTCGCACTCCTTTAATGAAATAGAATTATTGCAAGCACATCATTATCACAAGGGCCAAAGGAGGAGATCTTAAAACTGAATTGTATTCCATTAAATTTCTATCCAGTGTGATATATGGGGTGGATATATCGTATGACAAAGGTGGAGTATTGGAGTATTTCTATTGGCCGACAAAGAAAGCAAACGGAGACGAGGCTGAGAAGGCTGGGTTCGGAAACGGAGAGGAGGCTGAGAGGCGCAGTTTCTGAGGCAAAGAAGGGAGGGGCCAATTTGGGCTCGATTTAGGGCCGGTTTGGGCCACCACTAACCTGTGTTGTGCGCGATGTGTAGAATTTAACTTTTTTTCTTGAAATGAACTTGGATGTAATATAAAGATATTTGTCTATTAACAATAATTTATATGCGTGCAAAGTAAATTTTTTACCTACATTCACTAACACCGAAGGAAAAGTTTGTGATAGGATCAGAATTGATTCTTCGATATTTAAAGTCAAAGAGATCTAGGAGGAAAAGGAAAGTTTTGAAAAATATCTATACGTATTTTGAGAAGTTTGGTGTCTTTTTTTATTTTTCATATTTATCCTTAATCTAATTTAAATATTAAAATCTATAATATACATATATTTTATAAAATCCTCCAAATTAAGGGTAAATGGTAATTTCAGTTACTTTCTTCTCACTCCATATCCACGATCTTAAAAGAAAAAATCTTTCATTAACTGTTCAAATTCTCTATTCTCACTCCATATCACTCAATATCTATAATTTTAACTGAAAAGTCTTATCATTTTTTGGAACAAATGATTTAAAATCATAAACTTTAAAAAGTAAAATTGACATCGTATATTAAATGACAACTAAAAATGCTTTGCCTACTATTGTAAGGTAGCGAATTTCAAATAAATTAAATTGTATTACGTTATATAATTAAACAATTTAATTATACAGGTTCATCCCGCTATTTCACATTTATTTATTTTTATTTTCTTTCCTTGCATAGCATAGGTATGTGACTAGTAAAATAAATATTTGGATCGAATAAAATATATATTTTTTTCTTTTTTAATGAAGTTCCTCATTAATAATTTGTATTTTACGATTATATTATATTTTTATACTATAAATAAGCATGATATTTTAAATAATTTCGTTATATGCATAAATCAATTTCATAATTTCACAAATGAGTGAGTCCAAGTTACTTATGTTAACCATCACCCAACCAATAGCTCGTAATAAAAAAAAATATACAGACAAGAAAATAACCCCACAATCAAGTATCATAATACTACTATCAATTTAATACTAATCGACCATTAGCCATCCCTATCACCCCTAATATCATTACTTGATCGAACGGATCCATTATGTATTTGAAAAGTTTATAAAAATTCAGAATTTAAAATATTCCTTCAATAAATTCTTAAATTAGAAGTTTATATTTTAGCATAAAATATTTAAAATTGATTTAACAAAATTTCATTCGTAAAATTTCTATCTCCAAGTATATTTCTAAAATAATTATTTCCGTATTTGGTTAACATAATCTGAGTGATTAACACTAAAAAAAGGGTGTTTGAGTTCAGCCAATACCATTAATGAGATGTTAACACAATAATATTTGCCATTTTTGGGAAAATTCAATGAAATATTTTAGAAAAACACTAAGAATGACACAAAATAGTAAATTCAATTACGAATTTATCGCTACAAAAATCGTAAAAAATCGGAGTTTGGAATAGGTCAAATGGGCTTCTCGTAGTTGTTGATTCGTGCAGTTTCGAGTTACATGACAAAAGAACTTTGAGGAGTCGATTCACGAAATTTTTCAATACAAAGATCTATACGCGCAACAGTTACAAAATGTCAAAAACACAAACATTATAGTGTGTTTGGTGGGATGGAATAGTATGGGGAATAAATTCAGTGAACTAAACAAAACTATATGGAATATCTATTCCGATCACAAATAGATATCCGGATTATCGTGAAGTGCTATTCCTTATACGGAATACATGTAAATTGTTCAAAATACCCTTGAGTATTCACTAAAATTTTAGCATTTACCAACCAATCCACCCTCAACCGCCGCCGCTGCCGTCCCCAACCCTTCACCGAGCCACCCCGAGCCTCGACCAGTCACCTCGACCACCACCGAGCCTCGACCAGTGACCTGGGTTCACTAGGTGGGCTGCCTGGGTTGGGGAGGTGGGTCGGCTGGGTTGGGGAGGCGGGCAAAAGACAAGGCTCGATTTTTTTTATACATATTTTAAAATTTTAGTTTTTCATAAAAATAAAATTAAAAAAATATTTGAGGGTAATTTTATTTTTTATCTTTAAATACTATATTCCTTATTTATTTTTTACAGATTTTAAAATTTTAGTTTTTCATAAAAATAAAATTAAAAAAAATATTATTAAAAAATATATTTGAAAGTAATTTTATTTGTTTATTTTTAAATACCATATTCATTATTTCCTTCAATCAAACAATACTTTTTTATTCCTCATTTAATTTTATTTCCCACTATTTCTTATCCCTATTTATTCTATTGTCTACCTATTTTATTCCTACGAACCAAGAGCCAATATAGGTTTCAAACAGAATGTGCATTTCCTGGGGTTTCCAGGCAAAGGCGACATGGGCTAAAGCAGTAGATGGATAAAAACAAACACAGCTGAATTGAATTCAAGAAAAGTAGTGAATCACGAACTAGAAATCGGATAATATTTGCAGAATAACTGAAAGCAACACGATCGAAATCTTCAGAGAGCAAATCGATCAATCTGTTGTTTGACTGAGAAAAATCAGGTAATATTTTAACCAAACTATTCGACAGAACACAACGAAGAGCCTGTTCTGAGAGATAATGCCAGTATATGAGAGAGGGAGCAACAAACGTACCGTCAATTGCGCGCCAGAGATGTGAGAGACAGATTATACAGTGGAGAGAGAGAGAGAGAGAGAGGATGTAGACAGGGAGCAACAAACGTACCGTGGCGCAACTCCGAAGATGGTGCGCGAGAGAGACGATTGAGAGAACTCCGCAGTCCGAACTGCGGGAGACAGATTTGAAGATCAGAGCGGCGCCGCTGACCCTCGAGCAGAGGCAGGATCTTCGGGCAGCTTCTAACGGCTCCAAGATGAACGAATAATTCTACATTTAAATAGAGGGAATGGGCTCAGTCAGAGCCTCTAATTGGGCCTCGAGATGGGCCTGCCCTGTGGGCACATGGGCTTCTTCAAGTCCTGAGCCCACAATAAAGAGCGATTCAAGTAAATACACATTCTGCACGTTAATCACCATTCATCATAAGCAGTGTGTGCAAGGGTAACGGGTACATTCCAAATCGGAGTAGATTCTAGATAAATTCTGGATAAAAAATTTAAGAATCGAGTCCAGCACATGACGTACTTGAAATTGACACCAGAATACGTGGGAAACAAATTCAGAATACGTAGGAAACAAATTTGTACAGTCAATTTCAATGTTCAGACTCTAGTCTTCGCTCCAATTCGTGTTGTTTGCATCGTTTGAATTGACAAACTTTCATTTAACATAATAATTATACATATTTATCATAGCCAAAATATTTTAATAATTATGTTCCAATACTTGCATGATATATTTTAAGTGTGTAATTGTATTAATAACAAATTAAACGGGTTTGGCGGGCTGACCTAATCTACACACGACCCCACTTAAACACCATTTTAGACACATTATATTAAATGAGTGACATCTAAGTCAAAGGGATTTCTAATCCACGCCCATTTAGAAACAACTTATTTAAACACGACATGATACAGACTATCTCCACTACCGAGAAGCCAAGCATTCACCAAGTACTGTGGGCAACAGATAAAGTTTATTAGGCCAAGTGCTCCATTACGGCCCGTGAAAGTAAAGCCGGATTGAGAACTGAATGATATGAAGACGACCTTGCACAAGCAGAATGACTGAGATCTGTTGATGGAAAAAAAACAGAGACTATATCACAAAATTCTTTTATTGCAAAGTCCTGCAAAGCACCACCTTGTTCCACTGCATCTGCCAGAAAGCGGATCTATCATCCTACCGAAAATCTAACTATAAAAAAATATGAAGAACAGTTTATG
>JAOYND010143266.1:0-10060 GCA_025802135.1 Lagerstroemia fauriei | reverse complement strand
TAAATTAAATTTAATCATTTTGTTAAAAGGTAAAATTTTCAAGAAAGTGAAAGTTTTATTCGAAAGGCTCGTATACATGATCTTGTAAAAACTGTCAAATCACATTAATCGGGCCAATGAAATTCAAGAAATTGAAAGTTTTAGAAAGCTTCTACCATACCTTCAAGGTACAATACGTTGGCCGGATACAGTTACGGTACCGCGGCGCTACATGATTGAGTGCCATGGCGCCCAACCAAGTCGCGTCGTGGCGCCGTGACAATATCTAGGCCAATGTACCGTACCTTGAAGGTTTTTTAAAATTTTTCATAATAATGATGATCGATAATATCACAGATGACATAAAATAATGATAATACTAACAACAACTAGAGCCTGCACCTCTAGATTTTAAGACTTATATGGACAATAAAATAGAAATGGCATGTAAATATATATATATATATATAATTGTTTTAAAATTCAATTTTACCCAATTTTCCTTGCGAAATTTAATAAGAATTAGTTAAAAATTGAAAACTTTTGGATAAAAATGAACAAACGTGAGAGGTTGTTGAACTTTAGATAGTTATCTCATAATGAATTATATTGCTTTGATTAATCTATACTATTATATGTAAATATTTGTGAAATTTGGTGTCTTTTTTGTTTTTCATAATTGTCCTCCATCTATTTTACATAATAAATTTTATGATGTGCATATGATTTCTAGATTAAGAGTAAAATATTAATATCAGTCATTTTCCTCTCATTCTATATTTACGATCTTAACAATAAAAATCTTTCGTTAACTGCTTATGTAAATTTAAAATTGTAAAATTAAAAAAAATTGTAAAATTGAAAAAGCAAAATTAACATAGTATACTAATGACAATTGAAAATATCATACTTAACACTGTAAGTTAATAAATTTTAAATGAATTAAATTGTAATAAGTTATAAATAAATAATCTAATCATAAAAATTTATCTCAATATTTCACATCTGTCTATTTTTATTTTTTTCCATGCATAGCTTTGGTCCGTCTCTAGTAATAATTATGATAACCATTTCGGTGATTAACAGTAAATTACTTGCTTGTCATAAAATGATTCATATTTTCTTACAACACACTGTGAGATAAGATACCTAAAATTTATCCAAAAGGAGAGTTGAAAGTTTGGATAGTAGTACATGTGGGGTTGATACAGAGGGAGAGAAGATAAATGTGTTCTTTTTCTTTTTGGTAAAAAGTTGTAACAATATAACCATTACAGAGTTTAAGTCACACCATAAGAGGTGTTTAACACAGTAGCTAAACTAAAGACCATCCTCTCGGTGGTGAGTCCTATAGTGTCTCCTAGTAGAATGGCATGAAGTTCCCCAAAGTGTTGGTAAAAAAGAACAGATCCTTGCAAAAGGCTGATGTTATCCCTTGCATGCTTGGAGAGGAAATCAGCTGCTCCGTTCGCCTCACAGTAAATGTTCCTCAGCTTGAATCCCTGAAATTGTTGGCTAAGAGCCCTGCAGATCGATATAAAAGGCATTAGTATTGGGTTATCATCTGACGAAGATAAAAACTGGCCATAGACAACCTTGGCATCCAATTCCACTTCAAGGAATTGGATTCCCAACTCCCTGGCTAGTCTGAGGCCATCCCGGAAGGCTTATCGCTAGGCGATGAGGGTGTTCGTGACTCCAAGGTATCTGCTAAAGCCCGTCTTCCACTGACCTAGGTCATCCCGAATGATGCCGCCTGCTCCTGCTTTCCCTGGGAAGCCCAGGGCTGATCCGTCAATGTTGAGTTTAAACCACCCGCTTTGGGGTGTGTACCATCGAACCATGACAGGCTTTTTCATCAAGGAAGGTTTTGGATTACACAGTACTGCGAATAATTCTGTTGCGCTTTGTAAGCATAGCTCATGGAGGTCTTTATTTACCCGACCTTTGCAGAATAAAACACGGCTCCTTTGTTTCCAAAGAAACCAAATAGCTGTCGGGAAGATGATGCTCCAGGGGATGGATAAGGTGTATAATTCATAAGCCATGCAATTGGCCTTGATCCAGTCCTGTAGTGCAGCATGGAAAGAAGCCTTCTTCGATGACGAGATGCCCAGTCTCTCCCAAAAATAGGAGGCTACCGGGCATCGCCTTAGCAAGTGGTCTAAATCCTCCTCATTACCAGAACAATAAGGACATGTTGTGTTTACATTTAGACCTCTATCTCTCAGGTGAGAGGCAGTTGCTACTTTTTGGTGGCAGCAAAGCCATAGGAAGTCTTGCAGGCGAGGATGAATTGGGGATTTCCAAATCCAGTTCCGCTCAGTTGTCTTGCTTGTAGGTTTTTGACTACATACAAGATGATACACAGATTTTGAAGAGAACTTTCCATTGCTGGAAAATTTCCACACAAGCCTGTCTCGACAATCTCCCTGGAGACTTCTGGGGGTACTGCAAAAGAGCTCCCAGATTAGGTCCCATTGTCCTTCATCATCCAAGATGGAGTTAAGAGTTTTCTCTCATTCCCCTTCATTCAGGGAGCCCGAAATACAACCATGTAGGGGACCTTGTCCAATCCAATCAACATTCCATAGGTTTATATTGGTTCCATCTCCAGCCACCCATCGGGTTCTGAGGGCATAGACATGTTGTCCTGCCTGCAGGGCTCTCATGTTTAAGCTATTTGGTCTACTAGGAGTTCTGGTTTGATTTACTAGAAGATAAATGTGTTCAATATTTGGGCGATTGCACCCTTGAATTTAATTTGTATTGCACAATTTTACAATTGTACCCTTGCATTTAATATCTCATTTTACTTCCCTCCTACATAAATAGGAGGATAATACTAGAGGAGATATAAAATACTTTGTTGCTATTAAGAAAATAAATTCAATGTAAAGTACATGGACAGTCTTCTTATCATTAATAGAGGAAGAAATTCCTTTAGCAAAATGTAAAGCAATTTTTTTCATCTTCAACTTATACCTTGGCGAACACTGTCTTCTTATACCATAATAGACCTTTGATGGTGCTACATTGACGAGACCAGTATGAGTACTGATTGTTCAGTTCGTCTGATATGTTTGCGGTTGAACATGAAAAATCCGAACATTATATAACAAGGGTAGTTGGGTCATCACTGTAGCTACTCTTGTTTTTACTAATTAAAAAATAGAAATGTGGAAGCCTAGATTTCAAGAGAACTGCATATTTATATAGAGTAGTGCTTTCAAAAGCAGCTCGATTATTAAATCAAAATTCTAAAATATTTCATTTCAAGTCATGAAGAGCGAGTATGACAATTTCCTTTAAACCCAAAAATAAAAAAAAAACTACTTAGTTGACATGTTTGTGAAGAACTTATTGGAGAGGATTGTCATGGAGATTATGAAACTTTAGTCCAATCTCCACTAGAGTTAGTTCAGTTTACATGGTCATACCATCAAACTCGATATAAAACTTCTATGATAAATCTGTTATAAAATAAGATAACATAATCTCAGATGGCCACAATTACAAATTGAATAATAGAGGTAGAAATATATATTTTTTTCCGACACGAAATCGTGCTACAAATATTGTAGTATAGAAATAAATAACAATCAAATTAAAAGAATACAATAATATAAAATTGTACTGATCGTCGAGGCTGGTGATAGCCACAGTTTCTTCAAGACTTATCCGTCCCCTCTCGATCGTGCTGAGGAAGCGTGGACATCAGTCTCCTAGGATACAATGACAATTAAGAGCTTGAAGCAGCATGGAACTCGAAACTCAAGAGCAAACCAAACCGAAGTAGGAAACTACTAGAAAACTATATCATAATGCCAGGGATGTTACTCAACATAGTAACACTCCTTACTTATAAATATTCCAAATATCCATTCCTTATTAATGTGGGATTGAATTCCCACAATTCCAAGATAGGCTCATATGGGTTTGTCTCTTCATGGACTCTTCTCAACCTAATTCACATTATACAAATTAAGCTCATGGACTTTACCCCTATCAAATTTCCTTCAATGTATAAGAATAATTTCTCATTCAAATTTCATGCACATATTTCCAACAAAATCCTCCTTTCTATTATATGGAGCTTTGATTTTTTTTTTTTTGTATAACTTCTATTGTCGTAAAAGTAAGGTCTTATTACTAATGCTAAATTTGATATGTTTGTATTACTGGATCATCTCATATCATCTTTCGAGGAGCACAGAAAGGAGGGGTAACCAACGATACAACCTGCAACACAATGAACAACTCCTCAAACTATACAGCCAATATAAAAAGGAGCTACAAGATTAATCTACACAAGTGTAGTATGGGCTAATAATAGAAAGACATGTCCAGCAGGGTGACAAAGATGTAAATGGTCTAAAATCATCATTGTTTGAAAATTTCAAAAGCTTGTCACCCGTGCAAGCAGAAGCCCGAAACATTTTTATTGGCACTCTTTGCATCTGACAACAAAGGATATTGTGTCTAAAACATCATTTCAAGTGTTTTACTTCAGTATATGCGACTCACAACCATCGTAAGATCCCATAGTAAATTAGCATGTTGTCCTAAACATTGTTGAGGAGTCAATCCCATATCTAACAAATAGGATATTTAAACTTAGTTTATAAGAGAATTGGGTATCACAACCTAACAGTTTATACTTTAGGTTGGACATGGGCTCAACCTTTTATAAGCACGGTAGATATTTTACTTAGTATCAGAGCAGGTTTTCGTATGGGATCACATCATGCTGGGCCCGAGTGTAGAACCCGTGGCCCATTAAGCTCGAGACTGGAAAAATGAGCGGCTCGTGGCAAGTTTATTGATAATAGGGGAAAAAAAATGCCTGACTCGTATGTTATCCTCAGGACGGAAGAAAATGCTTGCCCGGTGACAGTTTGTCCCCGTCACATGAGACTAAAAATAAAAATGCTTGGCTCGATGTCAGTTATTAAGGATGAGTACTTAAGAGTATGTGTCAAGTGTAAACGCATTGTCACGTGAGGGTGGGTATTGAGAAGCCAATCCCACATCGAGCAATCAAGATACTGAAACCTGATTTATAAGAAAATCGGATATTACCATCTAATAGTTGAAATTTTTTATAGTACAATCATTTTTATCTTATTTTAAAAGTTGGAATAATATATGGTTGAATAGGGTAAGCAATTATCTCGCCTACCGGGTAGGACAAACATGATTTTCAAGTAATGTAGCCAAGTTTATGTATTTCAAACGGTATTTGAATTGTTTAATATTATAAGAAAGTGTTCTTGTCTAATGAAAAACTATGCAAAAATGGACTCACAAATTGATTGGTAATGACTTCAACACCGAAGGCTTCGTGGGTTGAAGGCAATCAAGACTTATTTATTGATGATAATGTTGGCTGAATATAATAAAATGATATGATCTCGATGGTCACAATAACAAATTGACTATAGAAATTTTACGACAGACAGTCGCGCTACAATCTACGGAAACTAACAGAATAAAATCAAACTACAAAATAGTAAAGTTATTGAATGTCAAGACCTGTGACAATCACAGTCTCCTTAAGACTAATTCGTCCTCCTTTCGGTTGCGTAGAGGAAACTTGGACATCAGTCTCCCAAGATGTAACAACAACTAAGATGAAGCAGCTCTGAACTTTGAACTCCTTGGCAAACTGAATAAATGCATGAAATCACCATGAAAACGATGCAAAACAAGAAGAAGAGAATATTGTGCAAATGCATGCAGACGTGTCTAAACCCTCAGCCTACGGTCCTTCTTATAGTGAAGGTGGGGGCTACAGGCATAAATTAAGTGGCAGCTTTAATCATGTTGATTTAAACAGTCACAACCTTGGCTACCCAAAAAGAACTCTAAGTGTCAGGAGAAGATTAGCAGGAAAGGTAAAATTCGACGTAACGCGAGGCCCCACAGTCGGAACAAGCATTCAGGGCGCCCGCCACCTATGCACACACAAGTTCAATTAAATCAGCTTCCGACTACACCACCCTGCACAGGGGCGCGATGCGGGCACGACTCGAATAACATGGCCAAGAAGTTTACTCCGTACAAGAGTACTCTTCTCTTATAAACACTTCCAGCATCATTTCTCTCATCCATGTGGAATAGAACTCTTCTCATTCTCAATATGAGTTTTATGGTCTTACATATGGACTCCGATTTGGATTCATTTAATTTTAGCCCTATATAGCATGTTTAAACCCAATTCATTTTCCTTCATTTTATAGGACTCAATTTCTCATTCACATATCGTTTTTTCCGATAAATGATGCTATAATTAGCCATCTCCCTAGCTGCAACTAGGGGTGTACATGGTTCGGTTCGGTTCGAAAAACCGTTTCGAACCGAACCGAACCACATTTCCAATTCAGTTCGGTTCGGTGGTATAGTGGCCGAATAGTAATCATTTGAAGAAGAAAAAATCAAATTGTTTAAAACCAGTTCAAATGGCTCGGTTAACCGGTTAACCTATTTTTATATAAATACATAAAATTCACTATATAAAACACAATCGGCTTGGTTCAGTTCTGTTCGGTTCGAAATAAACCGACCTAAACCATAAAAATTAAGTAAAATGTATATTTTTGTTTAAAATTGTATATTTTAATCTAGATTTTTTGTTTTACTTAATTATTAATTAGAAACCGGTTCGGTTCAGTTAACTGCAATTAACCGAACTAATGATATCAAGTAATTAACCGAACCTTTTCTCGGTAAAAAAATCGAACCGTTTAGCGAACCGGTTTGAACGATTCGGTTATTTTTTGTTTGATTCGGTTCGATTTTCCTGTTAGATTCGGTTCTTTGTTTTTTTTTTGAACAGTCCTAACTGCAACAGAAGGGTAGAACAAGCTTCTTATTGTGTCTGATACTCGAGTAAATTAGCAAATATGTTTCAGATCCCAAACGGAGTGGTCATGTACTTTCTATTAACCCTGGTATATGATTTGTGCTAAGTAATGAAAACCACTTTGACTCAACGCAGGAGGAGGAGTACACTTGGCAATTTCTGCTACAAACCACATATGACCTAACCACCAAATTCCTCGTTCTAATTCCCATTGGAATTTGGATTGGTGGGAACTCTTTTCGTCAGTTCCCACAGTTTTACAAACCCACTAAAAGATTGTAACAATAGTAATTGGTGGGGCCCACTACTAAGTGAAAGAAGCTTAAAAACGATTGATGCAAATTGATCTATGTTTTTTTTTTTTGGTTTAAAAGATTGATTGATTAATTATCAACCATAGTCATCTGGCATAGAACCAGTACAGACAAACTGATCTATGTTGTTCAATATACACCTTCCTTATTAGTTAATATTTCGAATTCGAATTTTATATTTAGAGAAAACTTATTATTAGGAGAGCCTTACCTCTGAATAGTAAACTTGACTCAAACTTCTTGTTAAAATTTTTAAATATAAAATTGTAAATAAAAGGGGATATTGAGAGTTCTTTTTGTTCATCAATTACAGCTCTTTTTATTAAATAAAAAGTATGATATTATAAAACTCCTATGAGACCTCAGGTGGAATTTCTGTTTCTAGGTTTGACCCTTCTTGCAAAGGATATCAGAGGTTGAACTTGAACTTGGTATTAATCTGATGGAATACTGAGGATCTTGTCGAGAGATATGCATTGATTTTATATTGAAGAGTGTATTAAAAAAAATCTAGAAATATAATAGAGTTGAATTCCGCGTCATATCAATGTAAATTTTTGGGGTTAAATACCCAATCTCTTTTGAATTCAGTGAATTTTATTGTAGATGTATCAGATTATTTTCGATATATTTTTCAGAATTTTAACTTTGATAATATAAAAATATATTTAAAGTCAAGTTTTTACTGGGGGTCATGATCACATCAATTATATGAATAAATAAGATGAAATAAATCTTTTTTTTGGTGGATAAAAAATGTACATAAACCTAGAAGTGAATATAAGAAATAGGGAATAAAGGGCGGTGGGAGTCCCATGAGAATTGAACCATAATAAAAATAATAAAATAAAATTCATTGTAGTAAATGAGAAGTACAATTTATAAATATTTTGGTATATTACTAATGTCAATAACATAAATATGAATGAATATTCAAATTTAAAAACAAAAAATCTTAGCTGTATTGTTATTAAAATTCAATATTAAGACAAATTACTAAATATAATGTTGTATTTTTTATACATAGTTTATGGATGGTTTCGGATCTGTCAGGTTTTCCGAGTCGAGTCCAAATTTTTTGTTCGATTTCACAACTACCTATAAATTTGATTTTTTTAATTCTGGTTGGATTGATTTTCTGGTTTTTTTATTTACAGCCATAGTCGGAGGATATAAAATGCAAATAGAAAATTAGGATTTAATTTATAAAAAGAAAGGAAAATATGATATAATTAATCTTTTTTGCCTGCACCACTCCTACGAATAAGTTCGAGTCAGGTCGGTTGTAAAGCGATAAAATTATTTTAGTATATATTTTATCTATTTACAAATATTCGAACCCGAGACATTTACTTAAAGAGATCGAATGTCGAATCACTCCAATAAAACTCATATAATTAATTTAAGACATTAGATATGTGTTTAATTTTTATAAATATAAATCTTTCTATAGTTTTTCACTCCTTTTCTTTCTTATATACCACGCGGACCAACCTAAAATATAATATCCAAATGCCGGAGATATAAGCGAGTTGGAGATCACCGGAAGCCTCTCTGTCTCTCTCGCCTTCCCACCTCCCGAGCTCCTCGGTTCAATCCATTACATTCAGATCTGTTGATTTCTCTGTTGTTCGCGCCAGCCTGATCCTGTCCAATTTCTTCCTGTCTTCATGTTGGTCCCTGCTCTCTCTCTCCTCCCTCCACTCTTTTTTGTTTTCTGTTTTCATGCATCAGTTCGTTGTCTTGTGCCTGTTATTTCTGGTCCAGCATAGTTTTCATGTAAATGACGCCGTGGGGTGTTTGATGTTTTACTGATTCTGGGATTTCTTGAATCATCAAGTTTGTTCCTGTGTTTTCTCATGTCAATTTCGGTAGCTCAGGTTTTATTGCTTATGGGGGTTGCGAGTAGTAGGTGGAACTTATGCTTCTGGGATTTGGGTTTCTATGGAAAAGTTTGAGTTTTTCGTATCGTTCAACTGAGCATACACCTTGTAAGCCTCCGTGTTCAATATTGTCGCTTCACGTTCTTAACTGCGGGAAATTGCTTGGTTTAATCGACCAACAGAGACTGCACCTGTCTCCTGCAAGAATTGGAGTGGGTCTCTTCTGGTAATTTTAGTTTACCGGAAAATGTTCCTGAATCATTGAGTGTTCGTCAACCTTAGATTCCATCATCCCTTGGAAACCTCATTGCGGCTAGACGTGTGCAAGAAATATGCTCCTCACTTTCCCGATTTATGCATCTTTATCTATGATGGCTGCCCATTGAATTCTGGTTATTTTTGGTGATTGTTGGCCTCAAACTGGGTAGTGCTCATATAGTTAATAAACATCTACACGTATCATTAAGATTTCTCTGGGACATTGATTATGTTTATGATTCACTGAGCTTCATCAGATCTCATTTTGCTTATGCTGTCTTAGGAAAGAGCTTAACACTCAGTCACCCTTGCCACGTGCCATCCATGTCTAAATTTTAGTTAGTTTTAACTTTTATGACCACATTGCTCAACTTTAACCATCTATGACCACCAGAGGCGCAAAGGTCTTTTGATAGGAGGTGAACAATTCTTTGATGAAGAGTTTTTTTTCTTCTACTCAGATAATGAGTTACAAGTAGAAGCGGTCAAAATTGGGTAGAATGGAGAGAGCTGGGAAGGAGGAATCTTCTTGAGTTGAGGCATTTCTCTATACAGTTGTTCCCTCCTTTGTCTTTTTCCCTTTAAAGGATTCTACCAGGACCTTGAGTTACACCTTTGCTATTTTCTGGTAGCATGACTTGCTCATATTTTAATATGTTCTGTGTTATTGAGGAGACAAAATTGTGTTTGGTTTTAATCTGTTGAAAAGTGAAAAACTTGCATGTCATTTATTTTTGGGCTTCACCAGCTTATGACATTTA
>JAOYND010143156.1:0-10060 GCA_025802135.1 Lagerstroemia fauriei | reverse complement strand
ATATAAAATACTTACCAAACACAACAATTTCATTTTACAATCCACTTTCCATGTAAAACAACAATTTTCCATGTAATTCAACTTTCCCTTGTAATCCAAGATTACTTAAACCAAACACCCCCTAAAGCAGAATCTAGGGGAAAGAATCAACAAATAAAAAGAGGAACACGTATACCCAGAATTAGGTGGTAAAATCCTCCCGTGAGGAAGCTGCCCATAACACAAGAAAGACTTGTACGAAATGAATATATCTTGTGATAGTACTCACATGGTGATACTAGTCAATATGATTCATTTATCTTTTGGGTTATTTTTCTGTTTTTAGGGTCTTATCAAAAACTTAAAAAGACTAGATATTATTGGTTTGTGATAACACGTTAGCGTTGCCACTTAATATACCTGTTACACAGTACTTTCCCACAGCACATAGCAAACAATTCATTAGAATAAACTATGAGATTGCAACATTACAGAGATTTCCAACCCCGTACCAAACTCCCATTACAACCCATTTCAAAAAGGAGTTTCAAACATGATCTCTCAAGTTTTCACGCCGCACCATTATCAAGAACTTTACCGGAAAGATCATTGATAGTATTCTTCACTCTTTTCACAAGTCTCCATTCAATCCTATTTCTAGAGACCTAATACAAACAAAAAGATATTAGATATATCCTAGTTATCTTTTAGGAAAAATATCACAATTTGATTTTAAATGAGATTACAAGAAATCACAATATTCCAAAATCAAAAGTAAAATATATCTATTTCCTTAATAATTATCACTCACTCAACACTGGTTAATATTCTCTCACACCCATCAAATATTTTAATTCTTACATTTCCAGTCTTGATAATTCCACATGTTTACATATTTCCCATACAAATGTTTTCACATATAACACGTCGAAAAGTGATATTCATACACTTATCATGAGATATTCGAAATGTGTTACCTGAAGAAAAAAATACAATTTAAATTCGATTGGCTTCACATTTTGAGATTCTCAGCATCCCTACTCGAGACTCACCTTGCTTGCCTTTTCTTTTAGGACAATTTCGCCTGATCTAACCCTTGTAATCCCAGTCTTGGCAAATCAACCTTCCCTGAGATTTTATTTTAGATCTTTCTCGGCTCCCACGACCTTTCTCACACCTGCCTCTCACGAGAAGCCCATTAGTCGAACCACTTGAACCTTTCGTTACCCTCTTATTTAACTCTTTTGAGTTTAGTGCCACTTTGACGTCATCCTATGTGATACTCGATCTCCAATACAATATTTTATAAACAAAATTCTTGTCGGAGTCCAACAACGAGCACAATATTAGTGTACAATCCTCAACCTCAATCATTAATCAATGGATTGGAGGTCAATTATGATTTGATCGAACAATCAATGTAGTCGCCTATTAGTGTATTAGAAGTCATCCCCAACGAGTACAATCGCTTCTTCAAGTGTAACTTGTTGATCAGGAACTTCGTCATTTACAACGATTCTATTTTTGCCATAATTTTGGAGCCGAATTCTAATCGCACACTTTTCGGAGGACCTTATTTGATAGACTAAGCTGTATCATGCTTAAAGGATTCGTGATTATAGATCTCTTTTTAGCCACCATTAGGGTTGGGGCTAACACAACATCTACATCTAGTGCTCCTTTAAGGCCGTGTTGCACTTGCAAGCTCTCGTCTTGATGCGCTACAATCCAAAGTCATTCGAATCGTCAAAGTTATCAACTTTTAACTTCACCCCTGACATATTTAGGACTGGCTCTTATATTAAGATGTCAAAATTTAGAGTGTGATAGTGGCAAAAAGAACTAAGAAGTATGAAGTAAGAAGAGAGACATGAACACCAGAATTATGTGGTATTGAGGGAAACATCCATGACGTACAATAAACAGTTCACTAGATTAAAATAGGAGATTACAACATCACAAAGATTTCCAATCCCGTACTTAAGTCCCGGTCACAACCCATGAGTTCCAAACCCAGTTTCTCAAATTCTCATACCCTAACATTATCAAAAAGTTTATCAGAAAAATCACTCATAAGAATCCTCCCAACTCTCACAAGACTATTCAATTCAATAAAAAAAAATCAAATATGTCATAATTAACTTTTAGGAAAATATCCTAATTTAATTTTAGATGAGATTACATGAAATCTGAATATTCCAAATTCAAAATGAGGATATATATATATATATATATATCTTTTCTTTATGATTTTCCTTCGTCCGGCCAGGTTTTCACGTCGTACGGTTTTCCAAATTGATACGAGATATTTCCAATATTGTTAGAATGTAGGGGAGATGTTCTTTGCTAATCCATGATTCCGGCTCATGATCAGGCTAATATAAACCACCTGCAACACCCCCATATTTGTGAGCCGGAGTCGGTTCTAATACTGTATGCAATACCAGATTTGTAAAAGATTGGTTTCATGTAATACAAAAAATTAAAATTATTAAAGATTGTATTCAATTTTCATGTATTCTCAGAATTTTTTATTAAGTTTCTATTGTGTAATTGTAAGTATGATTTGGCCCCAAAATTTAGATGATCAATAAGAACAGAAGTCCCATTCGAAATCTTATTTAAAAGATGTTAGTACATGTAAAAGGAATGAATTTCACTGCCTATTAGACTAAGTTTAAGATTGGTCCTGTGGCCCATAATTTTTTTTTGCCGATAAGTTTGTGTATGACTTGTACAATTTTGAATAAAAATGCTTCTCCTTCGGGTTGTTGTATGGCAAGTTGAATTTAACTGACCATCAATTATAAGCATGTTATCTCCATCTGTATCAAGACAATAATAAAAATTGATCCAACAAGGAGGGAACAATCAAAGGATTGTTCATGAATACGAAGGTGTTATGCGGAAAGAATATGAGAAAATCAAGCACCAGAAAAAAAGGATAATGATAGTATACTACCCAAAGACCATATACAAATACTTGCACAAACTTTCATCTCCAGAATTGTTTAGCCCCAAATGTTCCCACTTAATAAAAAGACACTCCTATTTGCTTTTCGTAAATGAAATGGAATTCGAATATCAACTGAGGTGCTGCTCTTCAAGACAATATTTCGACGTGAGTGCCGATCGAATGAAGATAGATTAAAGAGCTCCCAAAAAATCCAACTATTTTACTATTATTTGATTCAAAAGAGAAGAGTGTTCCAACCTCTCTACCATATGGTCCATATGTTGCTCTATTCGTTTTGAATGTGAGTGATCTGATGCACATATAATGCTCCAACTGTCCAATATGTCCAGACATCGACTTTACATATTCATTTGGATAGTCCAGCTTAATGGCCACCTGCAAACAATGAGCAAGAGCAACAAATGACTTCACCATATACATGTCATAAACATACATATATAAGGTTGGTAAATTTAGTTGGGAGAGAATGCCAATGGCTGTCATCACTATCTATCCCTGCATGAAAAACTATGATGCAGAAGTGAATTGGTAGTTCTTTCACTCTCTACTTTCTAAAGCAGCACCCTCCCATGATAAAGTTTGTTCCCTGTCGAATGTTTTATATGTTCATCGAATGTCTCATATTTCATCGTGTACTATCTATATGCAAAATACGAAAAGAGACGGTGAAATATGCACTAATACAAAATATCCTTTTGAGAAACGAGGATACAATCAACTTACAGTTTTATCTCCGCCATTTCCTCCATGACTGGATCCTTTGACAATGTCGCCACCATCATCATATACGCAATTGATGGAATCGATGACGTACCCATATCGAAGATTAATCTCCCTTACACCACTGTGTTTTTTATCATCCCATTTACCACCAATAATCTTCCTTACACCACTGTGTACTCCATCGTCCCATTGATTACCATTGTCATCTCCAAAGGGTCCAATGACCTTGAGCGGAAGTTTATGATAGATTGGTGCGAAGTGTGCTCCAACAGAATTAAGAAAAGCACCACTTCTTCCAAAAAATCCGTTTATCATGCCGAGGTTCCATGGAGTCCTGAAATATGTTGTATTGGTCGTTTCTTGTCCACCATATGGACCATAAGTCCCAAGGTTACTTCGAAATGTGAGAGATACAATAACAACATCTCCATCAACTTCTTTATAATTACCAGACATCATGTGAATGTATTCATCTGGGCATCTTAATTCTACCTGAAAAAGTCAAACAAAGAAGTTATGTATAACAAGTTAATGAACCGAATTCTTACCTCTCAAACTCCTATTGAAAACAAATAGTGAGACTAAGTAACAAGGTGGAAAGAGATATTTAGAGTGTAAATAACCGTAGATTCATTTGATCCACCACTTCCTCCATGTGTGATCCCTTCTTTGGTGATCCCATCAATCTCATGGATGCATTTGATGGAATGAATAACCTCTCCCCACGTAATAACAATGCACTTTATAACGTTGAGACTTCCGTCATCCCAATAGCAACCGCGTTCCCCGCCAAATGGGCCTACATCCTTGAGGGGATGTATATGAGAAACAGGTTCAAGATGCGCTCTAATGGTTCTGAGATGTGAATCTTCGGTTGTCCCAAAGAACCCCACTATGTTTCCTCCGCTCCATTGAGCTGGAAAATGCATACCGGTTTCTTGCCCAAAGGACCCATAGTTTCTTCTGTTACTATGAAATGTGAGTGATCGTACTCGTACCGTACCAGATACTTTACTTGTATATCCTGATATCGCTGTCAGATACTCATAAGGATAGTCCAGCTTAACCTATAGAGAGAAAACACTGTATAAGGCTGCCCTCATAATAAGTCGGCACATAAATATACATATTTGTCTATGAATTTTTAGACAAAATCCAAAGTTTGAATATATTCTTGACCTAATTCAATTTTTGTTTTCTTATCTCACTACTTGTGCTATGTTGCTTCCTTTTTTATGCGGATTTTACCAATTGAATGTTGGTTCAATTTAGGGCCTTCAAATATTATCATCATTCCCCTACTACATCTATCTCCATTAATAAATTCACCCTTTTTCACCATTAAAAAGAAATTTAGAACACATTTTGAATGACTCAGTAAGGTACATCAAACTTTAATAACTTAGTTTTGGACTGTAGCATATATGAAATGTATTGCTAAGCATAACACCAGGGTCATCAAAGACTTTAAAGAAAAATCTTGAAGGAAAAATCAGTCTACAAATATACAAATGAATCGAACTTACAGTGTGTTTTTGACCTCCAGCATTCGTACCATGTGTGATTGGATCAAGTGGATGCCCATAGTTATCATAAATAACACTGATTGATTCGATTTCTGAAGAAAACACCACGTCGATTTGCCTTATGCCCATATGCTTTTTGTCATCCCAAGTTTTACCTTTACTGTCAGTAGGCCTTAATGAATTGAATGGATAGGGATATGGAATTGGCCCAAAATATGCTCCAATAGAATCAATAAATTCATTATCACAATTCCCAAAAAATCCAATTATCCTTCCATTATCAACTGTTGGAATGGTAAAATATGTTCCGGTTTCTTCACCAAATGGTCCATACAAACGTTTATTACTTTGGAACCTGAGTGATCGAATAACTCTAAAACCGTAATCTTCTGCTATATATCCTGATACTGAAATCAAGAATTCATTTGGATAATCTAGTGTAACCTGCAAAAAGATTTCAATATGGAATCATGCTGACAAGTAACTTCTTAAATAAATATTGGCACAATCTATAATTAAGAAGACCTTTCAATTTCCGGCTTGCAATATAAGAAAAATACCACTCTTAGGAATATGTCCTTAGTTAACAAAATGACTTGTTCTATAATGCTAGTAGTAAGCCTCCATATGGCAATATCACCCTTCTTTGCACTCCCTTTACAATGAATTTCAATAATTTATGTGGGCAGAAAAAGGTAGAGTAAACTAACCATGTGACTTGTGATGTTAAGGGGATCCAATTTGCCATGAACATTTGAACGAACCAGGGATCCATCATGATCATATTCTATGATGATGGAATGAATCACTCTTTCAGCAAAGACCAAGATTTTTCTTACAGAAGTATGTGCATTGTCATCATACTGGTCGCCACTACCTCCATATGGACCAACATGTTTGAAGGAGTGCAGAGAGGTCCTTGATCTTAGATATACTCCAAGTGAATCTAGGTGAGGGCTTTTGATCAACTTCTTGAGAATTTGGTGCAACTCATCCATCATTTTCCCGGATAGAAGAGATGCAAAGGTCTCGATTGCTAGTGGGATCCCTCCAACATAGTGAACTAGATTTTTAGACAATTTTTCGTACCCTTCCCTAGGATTGCATTGAGCAAATGCATGATGACAAAAGAGTCGAAGTGAATCCTGTTGATTCAAACCCGGGACCATGAACTTCTTATCAACTCTAAGGTCATCCAATAATTGCTCATCTCTTGTGGTTACCAATATTCTACTTCCGGGGCCAAGGAAGTCATGTTCTCCAATGATAGAATATGCTTGCTCCTTATTATCTAAGTTATCGAGAACAAGCAATATCTTCTTTTGATACAATCGGGATCTAATTACGCTGATATTGTTGGTTCTCCGATCTGACAAGGACATGACATGTCTTATCCTTAAAACATTCCTTAGAAGTTGCCTCTGCAGTTTAACAAGCTTATGTTCATCATCCGCATGTTGGATATCCTCAAGTAAGCTGACTCCTTCTTGGAAATCTTCATAAAGACGTCTGCAGACAGCTTTTGCAATTGTCGTCTTCCCTATGCCTTCCATGCCACATATCCCAATCATGAGGACTTTGTTATTTTGAATATCTAACAAAGAGATTAGGTGATCAATGTTTTGATCCAATCCCGTAGCATTGATTGTATAATAGGGAGAATGGAAGTAGAACACTCTGTTAGAAAGGTCTTGTACAATTAGCTCAATGAATTCAGCCCCATCCCTGTGTTATAACAATTTTGAGAGAATTATTTTCCAAAGAACAATACCAAAATGACGCATACACAGTGGACCAAGCAAAGCATGCTTCTGTCAACTTCATATAATTCAACTCTTTTTCATTTTCCCTTTCCTAGTACTTGGAGATATGGTTAGGGTGTTGCAGGAGAGAATCAAAATTTTTTTTTCCTTTTGCCTGGGAAACTCTTGACTGTGTTAGAGGTGTTGCAAGAGAATAAGCCCATCAACCTTTTTTCTCAGCCTCACCATTCATACATTTCTAGGAAACTCTTGCTCGTCTTAGAGGTGAATTAGGAACTCACCGGGCGATGGCTTAGGGAATTTATTAGTTAGGAGGTAATGGGAGCTAATGTCAACACTCGTAAGATAGGCCCGAATAAAGACTCACAAAGCACGACTTCCTAACTATCAGACATAATAGACTCCATTGCAGTTGTCCTGCTATTGACTCACCCTCAATCAGGCATACACCTTCAACCCTTATCCAACAGTACAGAATGCTGACTCTGTCGAAAAAATCTGTCACAACAGTCCTCTTACAGGTAAACTTCTATGAGTATCCTTGTACCTTTAGAAATCCAAGTATATGATCCTTTAGCCCCTTCCTACTTTCATACTTATAGTCATATTTCTCTCCCTCTTACCCTCTCATTGCATTGTTTAGTGCCTCTCTAACTTAAACGTGGGAGGAAGAAACCTTTTTTTCGGTGTACAAAGAATGCATATAGAGCTAGAAAGGATAGAAGGAACTGAGATAAAAGGGCCATGCAAAATCCTACTGGTGAGATCGAACCCATGATCTTTAAGTCACAGAGAGGGAAAGAGGAAACCTTTTCACTTTGAAACTCTCTCTCCCCCTTTACTTTTACACTTGTCCTAATATGAGTGAGTTTTACGCAGGCAGTATGGCTACGTAATACACACCTAATGTTTGCTCGGCCTTTTCCCAAATGAGAACATAAACTGTCGCTCACCAATCACCTGTTCTTCAACGATAGCAGTATAAAAAGGCAAATGTACAGAAACGCACCTCGCATCACTGTCCACGTGCCGAGGTAATATGTTGCCGGCCTCTTCGAGTGCAGCCCTCCAAGCCTCCTTTTCCTTCTTGTCCCTTGGCCGACACCTCTTGAATCCTTTTCCAAACTTCCCAGATTGACTCTGAACTTCTGATGGTTTCACGTCATAGAAAATGGGTATGACCATGTGATCGTGATCCCTGTACATCTCGTTGCACTCGAGAATCTCGACGAGCTCCTGGAGGCACCACTTCGAGTCGGCATAGTTGGCGGAGAAGATGACGATGGCGATCTGGGAGTCGCGGATCGCCCTTGCCAACATGGGTCCAATCGCCTGCCCCCTCTCCTGCCTTTCGATGTCCCGGTAGCAGCGGATGCCAGCCTGCTTTAGGGCTTGGAAGAGGTGGGATGCGAAGCCCTTTCTCGTATCCTCTCCCCGGTAGCTAATGAACACGTCGTGCCTCCAGTCCGGCGGGGCACGAGCAGTTGATGAGGAGCCCATGGCGATGGAGGGAGGCACCCTTTGATTTGATCCTTGGCGCTTAATGAAATTTCTTAAAGATAGCGTACGATGAGGAGGGATTGAATTTTTCAACCTAAATAAACAGAATGAGTGTGATGAACATGAAGATAATTGAATCTCCTCTACTACACGACCATGCATGTTCGTGCTTATAACATCTAAATATTTAATATTGAAACAAAAAATAAAAAGAAAATAATGGCATCCCAATTTTCTTGTTAATTAAATCCTGTCCCTCTCTTTGAATTTCATTATAATATTTGACACGTTTTTCAGAGTATTACAAGCATATTTATTTATTTATCAATTAAAATATAACAACTAACAACTAAAAATAATCAAAACGAATGTGGACTTGCCACGATCCTCGGCGATTACATAGGAGCAGCTCAAATAAAAAATAAATTATGTGAACACATGATGGATGATCGATCATTCCGGGTTAATTCCATTTTAGTTCATCATCTATGATATTCAATGGTTGATGAGCTAGCGTCAACTAATGCGAGTTAGGACCCGGTCGGCCTGCCAAGGAATAAGGAGCTTCAAATCTTGGATCTTCTCAATTACAGTACATGAACCGAGATCGTACTTAAAAGAGAGATGTGACAAACTATCTAAAATCTGCTCACTTGTCCAACGTTTAAATTTATATCATATTATTCATTTCATTATTATTATTATTATTATTATTATTTTGCTAAAATATCAGAGATATCATAAAAAGAAGATCCGCGTGATATTGATAGATGTAAATGAGGAAGCTTCTACCTCTGTACTTCCTCTAAAATCACCGGAGAATAATATTATAAATATATTTCACGATTTTGAATAGTTCAGTCGTTCACACAAAAAATGTGTAATTAGGGCCCAAGATCTACATTATTATGAAATACTAGCCGTTCACCTGTGCTATTGCACAGGAAATTGATGAAAGCGGTGAATTGTGTAAATAATTAAATAAAGTTTTAATTATAATTGATGTTCATAATGTAATTTTTTGATAAATTAAATATTAAAGTAAGTAATAAATTTTGAAAAATGTAGTGATTTTATATATAATAAATCCAGCGAAAAGATATTTGGAGAAAAACTTTGTGATATAAGAGAGAGAAAGAGGTATTGGGGAAAGATTTGATAGTCAAATATAATAAATTTATCATCACACCGCTATTTTTCCTGATCTAATGGATATTAGTAATTAAGTTTATATGTTAATAGGCAGTTTGAGAAATTAAAAAAAAGCGCAAAAATCTTTTAAACATTTGCATATATAATATATAGGTAGAAGATAGATATAGATAGATACAAATGCAAAGAAGGTTATTGCTAGTTAACAAGATTATTGATAATGATCATGTTCACCGCATAACAGTGATTCCGTCTGGAGAGGTAGAAGATAGATATAGATAGATATATACATCTTAAACATGTGTGTCACGTTGAGCTCCAAAGGGCAGGGTTCATGACAGTTCAGCAGACGAAGCTTTATGCGTCCACTGATCGGAGCATGCTGCCTACCTATGGAGAGGTAGAAGTGAGGTTTATCCCGATATATTCTGTTGGTCTTC
>JAOYND010142939.1:0-10061 GCA_025802135.1 Lagerstroemia fauriei | reverse complement strand
TGTTATAATGTTAATGAATTCACTTTATTATCACGTTCAAAACCGAAAGAATACCTTGAAAGAAAACTTTGAAAGCTTACACGAAATTTATGGCTCACAGTGATAATTCAGATGTCAGAAGGTCCCAGGAGATGCAAGATCAACTTCGGCTTGATGCCGAGATGTAGGAAGGTCTCATGGATCTTTTCCATGAAGGGATTAGAGGAATAGGGCTATCAAAACCGTGCAAACCACCATGAGAACAGTGAGAAAAGTCATGCTAATGGAATCCGCTTCCTCACGTTGTTGCGTGAGGGCCACTGTTACAGTTCTGTAAGTTAACGCACAGAAGAAAATTGCAACCCAAATAGCCACCCGCAGGGCGCAGACTAATCGCCTTTGCCGCAGTGGAAGTCCACTGGTTTTCACCAATATGATGGTGAGGGAAATGGTAAAGTATACGGTGATATAAATTTGGAAGCGAGTGGACGGCCAAAAAAATGCATAATTCGAAATGGATGTATCTGACAAATTTAGAGGATTAGCTCCAAACTAAAAGGCTATTGTTGAGATGGTCAAGGCTATGAGCACGAGTGTATTCATCAATAGCCATTTAGTTTGAGCTAACCCTCCAAATTTGTCAGATACGTGTATTTCAGACGATGGCTTTTTTTCGCCGTCCACTCACTCCAAAATTTATAACACCGTATACTTTATCATTTCCCTTACCATCGTATTGGTGAAAACCAGTGGACTTCCGCTGCAACAAAGGAGATTAGTCTGTGCCCTATGGGTGGCCAATTGGGTTGCTGTTTTCCTCTGTGCGTTGACCTACAGAACTGTAACAGCGGCCCTTACGCACCAACCTGAGGAAGCGAATTCCATTAGCATGACTTTTGTCACTGTTCTCATGGTGGTTTGTGCAATTTTGACAGCCCTATTCCTCATAATCGCTTCATGGAAAAGATCCATGAGACCTTCTGACATCTTGGCATCAAGCCGAAGTTGATCTTGCATCTCTTGTGGCCTTCTGACATCTGAATTGTCAGTGCGAGCCATGAATTATGCGTGAGCTTTCATAGTATTCTTTCAATGTATTCTTTCAGGTTTGAATGTGATAAGGACAAATGAATTCATTAACATCATAACACACGAGCTCATATATATAAACACTTGCAAATCAAGAGTCGGTTAATAAGGAAAAACAAACAGTTGTCTCTGTTTAGCTGTACTAGAAATAGAAAAAGATGTTCAAACAAAAAATTCGGAAAGGACAAGAAGGACATTCAACCAAGAAAAAATATTTAGGAAATAACGGAAAGGTTGAGCCATCTCTAGTTAAGTTGGGAGGGAAAATTAGGGTACACCTAATCTTGTAATCACTAATGCATTGACATTTAATTTTCCTCATGAAATTTGTTAATGATATCGCCGGAATAAGGCGACCCCATCATTTTCTAGCGCACTAATTGAGATCTTTGGGAGTAACTTTGGTTTTTGTCTATTTGATTTATTTACATAAACAAATTTTTATTCATTTTAAATTTTTAGGGGGATTTCATTCACTTATGTTTAGATCAGTCTAATATGTGTTTATTGTTGAGGTCCACGTACAACAATAATAATCGCATGAAATATGCCAATTTTAATTAGTTGTAACACTTCTCTCAACAAGGATACAATCAGCTCATCTGTGCATTTTTCGATTATGAGAGAGGTCTGTCACTAGAAGTGATAGTAGGAGAGAGTAAAGGGATACAAGGGGTTCCACTTATAAAAGTTGAACGTAGTATGTTTTAATTTAAATTAAAAATGATGCCCATGCATCCATCTACTCTCTCAATTCAGTTTATTTTTTATAACCAACCCTGATAGTTTGTTCATCTTTGTGTTGTGGGGTTGAAAAAAAGACATTGATATAAATGAGAAATTGTTCTCATGAGAGTTGAAGGAAAATTGTTTGGGTTTAAAAGAGTTTGCGCTTTCATGGGCCAAAGTTTAATTGAATCCAAATGAGAATTATAGATTCATAAGAAGCCCATATATAGAAGCAACCATATAAGAATCATCCAGGAAAATAAAAAATTTCAATCATACATAGGATAAGAAATGGGAAGGTAGAAGGGTTTAAAAGAAAGGAATGAGGGTTCTTATGTTGAGTAACCTTCTTCTTGACTAAATAATATAACTCGTACCCACCTCGCGCATCCGCACAAGTGTGCGGTTACTGGTCGATTCAGTTAAACTCATGTATACGCAAGTATCAGGCTACGGTCTTACGTGAGGTCAAATTTTACCTTCTCCTACATTCTTTGCTTCAAAATTGGGATTCTTCGGATTCCCATTAGATTCCTTTTCTTTGGATTCCTTTAGGACTATTTAAGTGTGATTAAGGTCATTAAGCCGATGGTATAAAACTTCATTAAGAGGTTTTTAATGGCAAATTAAGTATGTCACTTATTAGGGTCGAATCAGTGCTGAGTTCAACCTTTTATGGCTAGTTCAAGGGAATCGATATTCGATTCGAACCTTTAATTTCTCGTTCGGTGCCATTAAACTAGCGTCCCTCCTCCAATACTCTATAAATAGGACCAATGTCTAGGTTGCATGACACAGAATTTTTGAAAAGCTATTATCTCCCATTGTTTCCTCTTTACATTATTTTACATGGCGGTGCTCTGCATTTGTTCGATTCGCTCAATGAGTTCAAAACTTGGTGTTATTTCAAGCTTTTCTATTGTTGTAACATGAGAGATTGATATCCACAATTCATCATCATAATTGAAGGGGACGAATTAGTCTTAAAAATATTGACACTATCATAGGTCTCGACATTTAGCACAATTTTATTTTCCCATTCTTCATTTTTGTAATTTTTACTTTATTACTATATTATCGTAACACGATTTTGTGGCGTGAAATTCATTTTCCCTCGATCTGTTATTTGTAACCAACCATCCAAGAGCAGTAAAAGTATTATAACTCAACAAACTCATTATATCATACAAACTTAATTTTTTTATTTTAATAAAAAACATATATCACTATAAAAAAAAAAAAAAAAAAAACTCTACCTCTTCATTGTATATATGAATGCAAAAGGTTACTTAATTAGTTCGATTTATAGAATTATAGTCCTAATGAAATCTTTATAATTTATTTCTCCTTGCAGAATAAAGGATGCTTATCAGGCTGATATTTCTTCAATTCCCTTCCCCAGTTCATCATTATTTATTGGGTTAATAACCTAATTGTGCATGTACTTTGACCAAATTCTCACTTTTAGCACGAACTTTTTCGCGTAGCCTAGAAAGGCATGAACTTTAAAGCGTTTGTCCCGTTTAGCACGCCGTCTATTTTTCCGTCAATTGTCCTACGTGGCACGTTAATTATGCTGACGTGGCAAACGGCTGCTGACGTGGCGATGCCACATAAGAAAATACTGAGTTTACCCTTAAATCTTGTTCATTAATTTAAAGTTATTGATGACAATTTTATAACTTTATCTTCTTCTTCCCTTAAATATCCCTACAGCTTTCCAGAACATGTATTATACCACAAGTTCCGAGTACCCAGTTCGAACCTATTCTTCTGTTAATCAATAAATTTTAAAATTTAAAATCGACTAAATTGAGTTATTAACGTGTGTTTAAATTAATGAAGAGTATTCATGGGCAAACTCGACATTTTCTTAAAATGTATTTGACGTGGCAATCCATCGTTTGCCACATCAGCCGCCGTTAACGTGCCACGTAGGATAGGGCCGTTAGTTTTGACGAAAAAACAAACGGCGTGCTAAACGGGATAAACGTTTTAAATTCGTGCCTTCCTAGGCCACGAGAAAAAGTTCGTGCTAAAATTGAGAATTTGGTCAAATTACAGGCACAATTAGGTTATTTGTCCTTATTCACTGGAAAATGATTAATATATCCATAACCCAAAAAATCCTAAAAGAAATCAGGAAAGACTAGTGAACGAAAATGCTCTAAAACAATTATTAAAAATCTTAAATCTTAAAAACTTAAAAAAATGCAAAAAATTGTTTCTTAGGAATTTAAGATTTTTATCTAGTATTACTATAAGATTCTTTTTATTAAGACCAAATGGAATGAAATTACAATCATCATTCACAAGCCACTCCTTTTAATTGTTTGTACAAAATCCCACGTTTCACTTCCACCCAGTAAAGTAACGAGTGCTCATTTCTTTAATGTTTTTAAAGTTAACATAATAAAATCTGGACTATTCTTTGATAATTTCATCTGACATTAATAATTTTAAGTGCTTTCGTCTTTTTATATTTCTAAATCTAAAATTTGTCGATCCTTAATTATCAAAATCTCAGGGAGATCAGTATGTTTAAGTGATCAACTTAATTAGACTTATAAATAACTATTAAGGGTAAAATATATTCTTTTACATCTATTAAATCCTTAATATTGAAGCTGCTACTGAATAAAAGGATAGTGTTGTCCATTCGCTTTTATTTCCATTCTATTTCATTAGGACCATTTCATTTCTTTCAATTCCATTACATCACATCAAATGTGACATATGTGAAAGAGGCAGGTTTTCATTTATTTATATATATATAGAGAGAGTTTTCATTTTTATCCTTAATACAATTGAATGTGAATTTTCACGACCATTTAATTAAAATTCATTGAGAATATAATAGTAAATTTATTCCAACACCCCCTAAATAAACGTCACTTCCTCACAATCCCCGGTTCATAACTCCCCTCAAATAACTGTCATTGTCAACCATCCTAAAACTTTTTTTTAGTGATCAGAGACTCATGACACATAATTCTTACAGTAAGAGTCGAATTCACAATCTCTATATTATAAATCGAGGTCTTGTACTGCTCTACTAAGACCACGTTATCATCCTAAGCTTCTCTTGCTTATTTCAAACATCACCGGAAGCACTCAAATTTTATTGTGTGGTCGGGGCATGATCCCTGGATTATTTATTATTTTTTAAATGATATATCCAAGGTAATAATTTTTATGATAATTTTAAGTAATTTTTTTTGAGAATTTACGTACCCTAGGATGTGAATCAAGAGAGCATTTATATGAGATTGCTTCTCGGGCTGTAATACTGAATAGTTGGATTGCAATAAATTTTTGTCATTGTTAAATTTGTGGCAACGAAACCATTGTAATGTCAAGTACAGACTGGAAAACCATAGCTTTAGTATTCTGTAATATAGGGTCCACTAATTCCACACAAGTTGAAGAAACAGTATCTTTTCTCGCTGAGTCAGAATTTAATCGCACAGTTCCTCTCTTGGCAACCTCGGTAAATTGATTGAAAACTATTCAGGTGTCATTCAATATAAATTTGATGTTAATTTGATTTTGCATGAATAAGGAAACTATGTGGATAATGTGTAGCGAAATTCCCGTTTAGAATATTTTCTGGATGATTTGTAGAAATGCCCACTAGACACATCCGTACGAGTCAGTCGAGTCAAAAATACCCACTAGACACCTTTGGCCTAGTCAGCCAAGACATGAACACCCACCAACACCATCGGCCAAGTCAGACAAGACATGAACACCCACCAACACCATCGCCAAGTCAGACAAGACATGAACACCCACATGCCTACTCCGACTGGGTAAGCCGAGTGAAGAACGCCCACGACCCCCCTCGACTGGGTGAACCGAGTCAAGAACAGCCACTAACCCCTCCAGTCGTGTCAACCGAGTCAAGAATAGACACCAACTCCTTCAACCATGTCAACAAGCATCTTCAAACTACAAACATTGGTTGGTAGGTGATGAATCTTCAAACTACAAACATCTTTCAACAAGCCTCTAGGTGCCTTTGATATATCGTGAGGAAAAAAAAAAGTGAAAGCATTAGCGATTATAAGATTAGGTGTGCCATAATTTTTTTCCCCAACTTAACTAGAAATGGCTCATCCTTTCCGTCATTTCCTAAATATATTTCCAGGATGAACGTCCTTCATGTCTTTTCCGAATTTTTCTGGTTGAACGTCCTTTCCTATTTCTATTATGACCAAACAGAGACAACTGTTTGTTTGTCCTTGTTAACCGTCTTGATGTTGGTGTGTATACATATGAGCTCGTCTGTTAAAATGTTAACGAAATCATTTGTCCTTATCACGTTCAAACCCGAAAGAATATCTTGAAAGAATACTTTGAAAGCTCACGCAAAATTCATGGCTCACAGTGATAATATTCGGATGTCAGAAGGTCCCAAGAGATGCAAGATCAACTTCAGCTTGATGCCGAGATGTCAGAAGGTCTCATGGATCTTTTCCATGAAGGGATTATGAGGAATAGGGCCATTAAAACTGTGCAAACCAATGTGAGAACAATGGCAAAAGTCAAGCTAATGGAATTCGCTTCCTCAAGCTGGTGCGTGAGGGCCACTATTACAGTTTTGTAGGTCAACGCACAGAGGAAAATGGCAACCCAGATGGCCACCCGCAAGGCGCAAACTAATTGCCTTTGCTGCAGCGGAAGTCCACTAGTTTTCACCAATATGATGGTGAGGGAAATGGTAAAATATACGATGTTGTAAATTTGGAAGCGAGTGGACGGTGAAAAAAAGTCATCTTCTAAAATGGATGTATCTGACAAATTTGGAGGATTAGCTCCAAACTAAAAGTCTATTGTTGAGATCATTGAGGGTACGAGCACGAGTGTATTCATCAATAGCCTTTCAGTTGGAGCTAACCTCCAAATTTATCAGATACGTCCATTTTAGACGATGGCTTTTTTTCGTCGTCCATTCGCTCCCAAATTTATAACATCGTATACTTTACCATTTCGCTCACCATCTTATTGGTGAAAACCAATGGACTTCCACTGTATCAAAGGAGATTAGTCTGCGCCCTGCTGGTAGTCATTTGGGTTGCTATTTTCCTCTATGCGTTGACCTACAGAACTGTAACAACAACCCTCACGCACCAACGTGAGGAAGCTAATCCCATTAGCATGACTTTTGTCACTGTTCTCATGGTGGTTTGCACGGTTTTGACGGCCCTATTCCTTATAATCTCTTCATGGAAAAGATCCATGAGACCTTCTGACATCTCGACATCAAGCCAAAGTTAATCTTGCATCTCCTTGGACCTTCAACATCTGAATTATCATTGCGAGCCATGAATTTTGCTTGAGCTTTCAAAGTATTCTTTTGGGTTTGAATGTGATAAGGGCAAATGTATTCATTAACATCAATAACACACGAGCTCATATATATAAACACACGCACATCAAGAGTTAGTTAAGAAGGACAAACAAATAGTTGTCTCTGTTTAGCCGTACTAGAAATAGGAAAGGATGTTCAACCAGAAAATTTTGGAAATGACAGGAAGGACATTCAACCAGGAAAAATATTTAGGAAATGACGGAAAGGATGAGCCATCTCTTGTTAAGTTGGGGAAAAAACTTAGGGTACACCTAATCTTGTAATCACTAATGCATTGACTTTTAATTTTCCTCAAGAAATTAATTTGTTAATGATATCGCCGGAATAAGGTGACCCGATCGTTTTCTAGCACATTAATTGAGATCTTTGGGAGTGATACTTGTTTTTGTCTATTTTATTTATTTACATAACTAAATTTTTATTCATTTTAAATTTTTGAGGGGGGTGATTTCATTCACTTATCTTTAGATCAGTCTAATATGTGTTTATTGTTGAGGTCCACGTACAACAATAATAATCGCATCAAATTTGCCAATTTTAATTAGATGTAAACACTTCTCTCAACAAGGATACAATCACCTCAGCCTTGCATTTTTCGATTTGCTCAAGGAGTTCAAAACTTGGTGTTATTTCAAGCTAATATGTAATAATGGTCAGTTGTGCATTTTGAAATGACTAGGTGCACCTTCTTCTTTTATGACACTTACGACTCATGCTTTATATCCTTTCACTGGTATATTTGCAACTATCTATTTCAATCATGTTCATTATATGTGAGCCTAAATGATCATATTAAACATACAAAATTTATTTTAGGAGATAATTACAACAGAAGTCTGATACATTTATCATTTTTGGCAGTTGAGTCCTATAAGTTTAAAAATCGCTAATTTAGACTTATAACATCAATTCCGTTGTACTTTCAGTGCAAATCGTAATTGTTTTGCTAAAATGGATTTTACACCGTTAACAGTTCCATTAATGGAACAGTGACATTTCAGACTGAAAGTATAACGGAAATAATTTTATAGGACTGAATTAGTCATTTTCAAACTTATAGGACTCAATTACCAAAAACAATAAACATTTAGCAATTCCAGTATTATTTTTCCTTTGTTTTAGTGTCCTTTAAGAAAGAAAGGTTGTTTCTTGTGTTTATTGTAGGTGCTAAATGCAATTCAAGGATGGTTAATGCTTCAACTTGAGCAAATCAAGTGAGAGGTTTCCATTTTCTTAACTGGAATGTATTGGCACTTTATTCTATGTCATATAATGGATAATTGCACATATGTCTATAACTTTATATATTCTTTCAAGAGTTTGTGAAACTACATGATATATTTATTTCAAATAAAAATGCTATGTTGTTGAGTTATTTTTGAAGATTTTATGAAGTAAGTTAGAAATCAAGTTATTATTTTTGACTTGTCATAAGTTGGACCTTGTCTTCTTTCCGGGAAGCATTCATCAAGATGAACATTAATGCATGGGAAGATTATTTTCCATATTTCGAGTTTGCTTACAATAGATTTATTCACTCTACCACTAACTTTTCAGTTTCTCGAATTGTGTATGGTTTTAATTCACTGACTCTTTTGGATTTTACTCTTTTATCTTTTAGTAATCATGTTAATTTGATGCTAAGAAGAAGGCTACTTTTATTATGAAAGTTAATGAAAAAGCATAACAACATAGAAAATGGCAAATGGGGCAATATTCAATGCAACATAATATAAAAATAAGGTTATTTTTTCCGAGGAGATTGTGATTGGTTACACATGAGGTAGATAAATTTAGTGTTGTTTTAAATAGAAATTTAACGTCATTTGATATAGATCATAATTTGGTGATAAATCTTCTTCAAGAGAGGAATGATACAGTCCATAACACGATTTATAAAGGATCTAATAGAGAGAAATCGTAGGAATTATGTTAACGGAGGAAAGAATTAGGAGATGATTATTTAATCACACACTTTTCACTAGTATATGTATTAACATATTATATTAATACATGATCACATAACGACATTGGTGTGTGGATTCTCAAACTTGCTGCTTATGCTCTTTTATGGCATCAGAGCATCAATAAGCACATTTCCGTTATAATCACCTGCCTCTACTGGCAGTGATCCATAGCCCTTTTTAGCCTAACTAATCTCAGCCTTTTTTGCTCAATAAAAGATATTATATTAATATTATAATGGTCCAAGTTGGAAATTAGAAACAGAAACAGAACCAGACGAGGAGGGCAAGGGATTAGGGCTCAGAGTCTTCACAGGGACGACAAAAGTGCTCTGAGGCTCCCCATCTATCAAAATCAAGCCCTGGGAATTTGCTACTCTACCAAACCTAGCCAAAACATCAGCGACACAATTCAACTTTCTACTAATCCAGATGCACTCCCACTGATCGAATCTTCGCAGGTAACTTTGAATATCGAGCACGATGTTCTTGATTTCCCATGGAGCTTGTTCCTTTCTATTTACTGCCTCGATTAGTATAAGGGAATCAGAATGGAAACGAACTTTCATCCAATTTTTTGATGCAGCGACTTGGATCGAGATCAGTAGGGCGATGGCTTCTGCATGCAGTGGGCTAAATGTTATCCTCGTCTCGTACCAACTGTTCAAGATGTCCCGATTGCTGTTTCGAGCGATTCCGGCAACCCCCGTTGTATGATTCTGCCATGAAGCATCTGAGAACACACAGATCGTCCCTTCTGGGCTTTCGGGGGTAAGATTTTCCTCGATCACCTTTGATTTGCTGATGCCCCCAGCTTTGTTGCTTGTGTGTTCTTCGTAAATCCTGAGAATGCTAGACAAGAAAGTAGTGAGATTTGGTTTTATCTGATCATGCATCGCTTTGTTACGCAAATCCCATACATAATA
>JAOYND010142837.1:0-10061 GCA_025802135.1 Lagerstroemia fauriei | reverse complement strand
GTAATCAATCACATATAAGAGAAAAGGGAAGAACTTAGAAAATAGAAAAGAGTTTCATTGCTCGCCCTAGGAAATAGAGAATTAGTTCATGATGGAATTAACAGAAAATACCAAGAAAAGATTTGAATACATCATGACTAAGAAAAGAAAAGAGGACAAGAAGAAAAACTCTTGAAAGATTCGAAGCAGATCTCTCGATCCTCGAAGTGTTCTTGAAGCCCGTTGATCCTCTTCTTCTCTCGAAGCCGTGAATGATCTGATCTCTTCTTGGCAGCAAAACGAATGTATGAAAGATGGTTCCTTCATATGTGCTGCTAGGTCTAGAACTTATAAGGATATAGAATAAAATATTACATCATGCCTAAAATATTTCCCAAATATCTCTATCCTAATAATATCTTGACAAAATATTATGTTTCCCTTGGCGTGAATCAAGTGAAATCTGCTCTTTTGATATCCCAATATCTCATAATATCTTCCATATTGACCTTCTGGATCCTTAGGAAATCAAATATTCAGTGAATATCGCGGATTCTTCTATTCGAGAAACACGTTCTTGGTTCATATGTTTCTAATTCTCAAGTAACTGACTCAATTATGAAACATTAGAAACTCCTTTCCAATTTTCATACTACTCTGGCTAGAGATTTTCTGAGCCAATACTAAGTAGAATACATGGGACATTCTCTCCTACCATTAGGAGTAACCAATTCCTTATTGATTACTCATCACCTCCATAAAAAGTTTCATTGGGTTCAGAATACCCTATACACGCCTCAGAGAGTCATGCTACGGAATAGACCAAAACCACAATTTAACAATTACAAGGTACTGTGGTAATCTCAGGTCTAAGGATTACTTATACGTACTATCACTTGAAAATTAGCCTATTGACATTTATTTCAGAATTCATTAGGTCATCCTCTAGCGAGTCAGTTCAGTGAACTCATTCCATAATGAGCACTTATACTCTTACATCAGTGACTCTTCACAAGTAACTATGAGATCAGTTACCTCTTACTTTAGAGCCTGTAACGAGTATACTAGTCTTACCAGATCGCTAATCCCCTACTCAGTGTTCCTATGACAATGAAAGTTTTTTAATTAAGGTTTCTCAGATTTTAGGTCTCACTGGTATGATCTCATCATAACCCTAAAATCAACTTCTTAATTTATGGGTTTCATCATAGTAATTAATATTCACAGCACATGATGAATATAAAATAAATGCCTCAAATTATATTTCATGAATAAAGATAAGATCAATTCCATCACATGTGATTGGATTTAGGTATATTCCTAACAGCTGATTAGTCCAATCAGAGACAAATGGATTTTTCTAGGTGATGGAATTTCAGTGCATGTAAATGGGATGCCGACAGAACCTGGTCATGATGCAATCTTGAGCATGGAGGCTCCATTAGCATTAATAGCCCAGGCGGCTTTACCTATCTGACCAGTCTATTGATCTGTGGGTTGAACTTCCTTTGGGACTATGAAGGAAGGCTTCCAGAAGCCAACTCCAGTAAAGAAAGCTCTCTGGTATCTCCTTTTCGGGAATGTCTGAACAATATTTCTGATTTTTACAATGCTTGCCCGGGCACCTATGTGGGCCACCAAGGCAAGGTTCCTAGTAAAAAGTATGACCATTGCAGGAGTCTTACTGTTTGGGCTGAACCTTGCCCTGCTCTATCTCAAATATCAACCTTGAAGTAAACATAAGGCCATACCCCCACCTTTATCTATCTTAAGCATCAATCTTTGTCAGCCTCTTGTTCTTGGAAGTTGGGACCATGCTATTCGAAATATGATTTGTTGCTCAGATGTTTAGGTTTATCCAGTTAGGTTTGATTAAATCACAGTACCTTATTCTACGTAATTTCTACGATCTCTGCATATATTGCAGTCTTGTACACTAGTGAGCAGGCCTGCACATACATTGTCTAAGAGCACTGGAAAAAAGTAATAGAATAATATATATTTAATATAGCAATAATATTTTCTTATTTTCTCTGTATATCTATCTATTCATATATGCAAGGGCATTAGGATGCATTGTACATCCAATGTGATGAAGATTAATACCATAAGATGAATATTGTTTCTTATCTCCTTTTGTAGCTCTGTAAATGAAGAGTAGAAGAAAATTTGTGATACCATGACTGTCGATGAAATTCTACGTGTTATGCTTCCTGGATGAAATTATATTATCCATCACTTCAGCTGCAAACATATTGATTTTGTTTGTCCAACAATAACCGGGATGAATTGCAATCCCACCTGACCCAATATTACCTATCCTCAAGGATCAAGCAACAACCTAAACAATTTTTGAGCAATTTCAAAAATAGGATGAAGAAAGCTCAGTTGTCATGCTTGTATTGGTTCAATGTTCATTTATTTCCATTAATCATTTCATTTAGACATGCACCAATGACAATTCAATATCTTGAGTTAGAGTCGATTGATAGTAAAAAGGCAAAGGGCCAAAGAGAAGTCTAAAATGAGTTATACTAAACACAAATTGGAAAATTTTGCACTGCTTAAAGTAAAAAGTGTGACCGAATTTATACTCCGGCCTAGAGAGAATTGGAAAATTTAGAGCAGAAATCATGAACATGCTAGAGGTGAGGGTTGCTCTCGAGGCAAAAGCTGAGGCAGAGTCCAAGGGGAGAAAAATAAAAAGCATTTGAAACTAGTTGATGCTACTAGAAGCGGATGGAAAAGGTTCACATATAACCGCTAACATATTTGGAATTTCTTTCCTCAAGCTACCAATTAATTTATGCGCACGATTTGGAGTTAGCTGCATGAATTGTGAATAATTTACATCCTTATCTTTCACGAATTAGTTTTGTGGGAGTTTTATCATGATGCCACGTTGTTGGAAGAAAACTTTGCTGTCAGTTTCATCCCCATTGGCATTTGCTGCTCGCGTTCTTTGCGTACATGAATGTAGGATGGAGATAAGGCCACTTGTAATTTTTCTTTTCGATTCATTAATATAAATTTAATTACAAGAGGTCTATATGTTGATTTCTACTTGATCTTATGAGGTGATATTTGCTGGAGAGAAGATGATATTGATGGATATCAGTTTGGAGCTAGAATTGAGCCAAGGAATGAACTTGGAACTCAACTAGGCCTCCAGGGATTGGACTAGGACTTGAGGAAAAGAATAGAGTAAATGATGTATTCTACATGAATGTATATCTCAATTTTGCTTGCATTCATCAAAACTTGCATGTTACAAATTTATTGAGACAATAAAAGACTCTAGTATCTCAATAATGACATCTGCCAATATTGGGACTAACTTAATTTGTTTTTAGAGTGGACTAACAGTTTGGTCCCCAAATATGTAAATCGCCAACACTTGAGGATCTCAATTTCAATTTGCATCAATTTAGTCCAAAGATTTGCATTCCGTCTAACAAGTTAGTCCCTCCGTCACGTCGCCTTAACGGAATGCCAACGTGGCCTCCGACCTGGCAATAACACCGTCAAATTGATAACATCTGTTGACACGTAGGATATAATACGGTGACGTTTGGAGGGAAAGCTACTAGTTGAAAATCCCAAATTGCAAACCCTAATTCCCGAAATCGAATTGCAGAGTAGGGAGCAGAGGGAGATCGGAGAAGAAGCTCAACTTCTCTTCTTCAATCCACCATGAGCTGTCATTCTCATTCACATTGTCAATGCTGCAATCGTGGAAGAGGGTGTGATCATCTTCCTATTCATCAATCGCATTACCCGCCAAGTTCTAGTGAGAGCAATTCCAGTACCACAAACGACTCATCAATCCTCTGTCATTGCGGCCAAAGAGCTCTAAGGATCACATCTAACTCCAAATCCAATCCTGGAAGAGCATTCTTTAGATGCCCGTTTTGGAGGAACAAGTCACAGCGCTGTGGATATTTTCGATGGGAAGATGAAGTTCACAACTTCTCGCCAGACTTCTCCCATGAGCAGAAAATTATTAGCCAGTTAAGGAGAAAGAATTCCAGTAACGAGAGACAGCTGAAGATGCTTACGGTTCTCTGTTTTGTTCTAGCAACAATTGTTATGTTGTTGTTTGGTCTGATTTTGGTGTTAACTTTGAAATGATGGTGAGTTCAATGTTAGGTTGAGGATTCTGCTAGTATGAGGTTAGTCTTAGATTGATCCTTAATGGTTTGGTGGTTAGTAATACATTGGTGTTGTAGAGAGTTGCTCATTTTGTCTATTTATTGTAAGAGCAACTCTTGTTTATGTACAAGTTGTAAATGTGAAATGAAAGTAATCTGTTCTTTGTTTATGGTGCAAAAGCAACTCATTCTGTCCAGAATGACTTGTTACAAAATGAGTTGTACATCAACTTATGTGCAGTTTGCTTATGGAGTAAACATAATATTCTTGTACAGAAACTAATTAAGATATACATAAAAAGACTTGTTACTATCATATATTGAGTCATTTACAAAAAGACTTGTTCGACAAGATATTTCCCAGCAAAATGCAAACATAACTAGTCAGCTTTACACAAAAAGACCATAAATCCTAGTTCAAGCACAAAAAACTAGGAAATATGGTACCCTATCTACTTCTTGCTTCTGCTGCTACTGGTGGGTTTGTTGCTGTTAGTGGTTGATGTTGGAGTGGAGTTGGAAGAAGACTCCTGAGTTGAAGGGAACAACCTAGCTGACATGCTCCTTGTCATTCTGCTTGCTGCCATGAGTGTCTCCTTGGTCACACATGGTTTTCCCCTCCATGGAAATGAAGCTGACACTATCCTTGACAGTGGATTTACAGGGGGGCAGGTGAACTGACTGGTGCAGTGACTGGTGTAGGGGCTTGCATAGAAGCTGATGCAAGGACTGGTACAGGGACTGGTGTAGCATGAGAACTTGATGACCTCAAAAGGGTTGGAGGCCTGCGTGGTGGAGGCCTTACTGCAGTAGCATGATGTGAGAGCTGCAAATAATTTTTCCAATTTTGAACATATAGTTAATTAGTTTGCATGCATGGGTGCCTGAAATATTCGTTAATATATATATATATATGACAATAATGAGCTTAAAGCCCAATCAATCCATAGTTTTGTTTGCAAGCCACAAGTCCATGGGCCAATAGAGCCCAATAAATCAAGCCCAAAGCAAATTATTGAACCCCATAGTTTTTAATTTGCTGCCACCGCCTCATCTCATGAAAATATCTACCAACCTTCATTTTTCTTGGCCACGGGCAATACACGTAGAAGAGAGAGAAAGAGTTGACAGAATAGGGAATGGGGAAGATGAGCTCGACCGAAGAAAAGAAAAATACAGAGAGAGAGAGACATCCCGAGAGAGACTAGATGATCGGGAGTTAGGAAAAATGGAACCGAGCAAGAGCGAGATCGAGTGGAGGAGGATCAATATTAAATGAACAGAGCTGATGGAGCAAGCTCGAAGGATAGAGGGCTAGGAAAGGTGGCTGCGAAGATGACCCAAGGATGGTACGTGTAGTTGAATTCAAATTTTTATTGTTTGAACTTTGGTTAAGTTCTGTTAGTGAGCGAGAATTTCTATGCCAATGTTTGAGAGCATGAGCTAGTGGAATCATCGAAATTGAAGGAAGCTAGAAACATATTGTACCGTAAGGGTTTTAAATCGGGAAAGTTCAAGCTATATCTTGATTAGATTTTAATAGATTAAGAGTTAATCTATGATTGCTTTAATCGGTTGATCGAATTCCTTAGTTAATAATTAACAGAATTTTGAGTCTCTCAGTTAAGTGGCTAATTTGTGAGTTGGAGGTAAGGCTTTACGGAAATTATGAGAATTTATATGCCTATCATTTTTATTACTAATGGTCTAAATGCTACAATACTTTATGATAAATGATTATATTAGTATGGTATTCGAGTAGTTATATGGAAAACTTTCTTAGTATGTAAAGGAGTACTTGGATTTTAATTGACATAGTGGATAATATTCGGTTGCATAATTATATTTTGGATTATAAAATTGGATAAAGTTATGTGGGTAAAGAAGAGTGACCCCTTTCTTTTGTTAATTTTCTTGAACTGGATATGTTTTACTTTAACAAATTTGATGGGTAGATGGTGATCTTTGGTGATCAAAGGATATATGTTTATAATATGTGTATATATCTGGACTTGTACTTTGCTTATAATTGTTAGTTCGGTAGGGATTAAATTAAAGTTAGGTTGATTGACTGGAAAGTTGATTTAGTAATGTTGTCTTCTTGCATAGATCTGTACAGAATAGATAAACTAATTCAAGATGTGTGTTCCGATGGTGATTTGTTTATAACTTCATTGTTGCTATAATACCTGTATTAGGGACTCAGGAGATCGAACCTTGATGTTCCAAAGGCTCAACCTGGTGAAGAAATTCTATTGGAATGGTTGTGGGTATTTTTATTCCATTTTAAAATGGAACTATATATTAAATGTGCTATAGAACTCTATCTTAAATATGCTATTTAACTATTATATAGTAAAATTGTTATGAGATGTTTAAATTGTGAGATATATAGATTGAACTAATGAGTAAGAAACTATGACCTATATATATGGATTGGAAAGATATGTGCTATGATTGTTTGGTTGATGTAGCCATGGGTGTTAGACTGCTGATCCGGCGGGCTATAAAACGGACGACCGACCGCTGATCTGGCGGGTTATAAAACGAACGACCGACCGCTGATCCGACGGGTTATAAAATGGACGACCGACCGCTGATCCGGCGGGTTGCAAAACGGACGACCTACCGCTGATCCCGCGGGTTATAAAATGGATGACCGATCACGGTACCGTAACAACTCTCCGCGAGGTTAATGCGGCCCTGTGACTACTTATTGTTTGTATTGGATTCCTATGTGTATATTTTAAGTATAAGAATATGAGCTATATGAATACGTATATGTATAATTGTATATATGTGTAACAAAGTATATTACGAGGAATAATATGATGGTAATGACAGAAATTCAGTACCAATTATGTGATTAAACGTTTAAATGTTTAATATATAGTAGTTCATTTTATTTTGGAATAATTCCTCAGTGAGAGTTGTCTCATCCCTTTCATATACAAATCTTTACAGATAAAGTTGAGGTCCACTTGTCGGACACGGCGAGCAGAGTTAGTTAGCGGGGATCGATGTAAGATTTTGGTGAGCAAGTCACTGTAGTTTATAGTTTATAGAAATTAGATTAAATGCTTGTGATTTTGAAATCATACGTTGCGACCCGGAAATTTTGGTACAATTTTATAAATGTATTTGTTGGAGATCTTCTGATGATTATATATTGAATCTTGTTTGTGAATTACAAAGGTTTTATAACAGGATATGTTTTCTCATATGGGTTATAGAAAATTCAGGGGAAACTCTACCGAATTTTCGGGTCGTGACAATTTTGGTATCAGAGCATAGGTTATAGATTCTGTAGAGTTTAATCGAGCCCCAATAAATTTTTGGATAGTTCGGTAGTTTTGAATTAAGATTTATATTACTACGGTGTTGAATGGATGTGAGATCCCATATGATGAGTAAATTACATCTTGCTAGTGAATCCTCTTTTTGTGAATGCGAAGTGAATGAGAATGACTGCACTTGTCTTATTAATGATCTCAGTATCTTTATTTAGCCAAATTTTATTGACTTTGGCTTTAGTGGGTGAAGTGCCTATTCTCTATTGGAAATTAAGTCATGTGATGTATGGTATTAGTTTGGCTTGTTTGCCAATGTGAAAACCGATTTTTATTGCAGTGTGATTAATCTTTATTTGGTTTTGGCTGGGAATATTAAGCAATTTCACGCTATTTTGCTCGATTCTATTGATTTTATGAAAATTATATTACTCTTCCTAGATTTTGGGAATGGTAACGATCTAGCATTGATTGATAACCTTGTACTATTTCTAGTTTCTTGTGATTTGATTTGAAGTAAACCTTACATGACTTAACTTATTAAAGTTGCTATGTATGTAGTTTAGATTAGTTTTGCTGCTTTTCAAGTTGCCTAGTGTACTACAGAGAGGCTCTTCATCGAGTGGCAGAACTATTTTAATATTAAATTATTATAATATGGAGATGTCATTTCATGAATTACAGTATACCAATATCAATATGAAGTACTATTATAATAGTATGCACCTCATCCTAATACTGAGAGAGTTAAATTGCCAATTGAGGTAGAGAATGGAAGGTGATTTATCGCAATAAAAAGAATTAGATTAGGAATTTGTTCATTAAATTGATAAGAGTATTAAAATCTTTCTATTAATATATATACATCCGCAGTTTATCTATTTTCTTGTTTCTAAATTCTTCTTTTACCTTAGTATGCTATGTTTCAAATTCAAGGAATTGGCTGGTATATTAAGGAAGTTAAATAATGAGCATTCACTTCATCAAGAATTGATTGTCTGTAGTGGTGATAATATATATATATATATATATGGATATTATTTTGTGACTGTTCGATGGTAGATACTATGTTACCACTAATGTTTATATTATATAACCTTTTTTTTCAAAAAAAAATCTTCAATGATGTAATTGACAGTGATATTAATTTTTGTGAAGTTACAATTAATTCTGCTATTAGTTTTCTAGATCAAAATCATCATATTGGACAAACCTGATCTCCATGGATTGTTGTATCTGTAGGTAGTAGATTTTGCTCAATGTGGCTTTGCTCTTGTACAGGTGTTCCCTACATAGCAGCATATCAAATGAGTAGATATAAACTAAATGATAATGTAAAATAACCATACATTTTCACTTACATGGTCTGTTGTATCTATTCTTATTCTTTTCTTATTCTTCCCTTTCACTGTTGTTCCTTGGCAACCCTTACTATTATGACCAGTATTGCCACACTTTGAGCATCTAGTGGGTTTGTACCTCCTTTTAGCCTTGTAAGGATTATCTGGCACATCATTGCCCTTACTTCTCTTCTTCTTAGGTCTACCACCACCCTTGCAGCACTGTGGAGGCAAGATAGGATCATGGCCAGACTTATCCCATTGATCTTGTCATCTAACTGGTCTAATGAATGGTCTATAAGTATTTTCCCACATATCCTTGGAGTAGTATGAATGGACAAACCTCTCATGTTGAGCTCCATTGTGTCCTATACAAGCTACTGCATGAGGGCATGGAATCCCACTTAGATCCCATTCCCTGCAAGAACAACTGAACTCCTTCAAGTCCACCACATATTTCTCATTCCTTATTATGTGCTGCACTTGAAAGACTGAGCCATCAGGATCTCCTGCCCACATTGGAGTCCAACTATTGCTGTCTTTCTTGGCCCTTTCAAGCTTGCTCTGTGTAGCAGGAATTATTGTCCCATTGTATCTTTCCAATTGTTTCCTCGAGTTATTCATCTTTGTCATCAAATAACTCCTTATGTCTTCCAACATGGTGATGATTGGCTTCCCCCTAAATTTCACAATAGTGGCATTGAATTGCTCACACATGTTGTTGAGCAAACTCTGATTCTTGGTTGTAGTACTGAATGCAGCCCTTGTCCAAGTTTGTGGAGGAAACCTATTCAAATAATTCCAAGCTGATTCATTCATTGTTTTGAGCTCCTGATAGTGCTTATTAAACTCAGCCATTGTCCTTGCCTTTGCACACATCCAAAGCTTCAATCTCAGTTCAGCACTTCTCCACTGCTTCCAAACATTTGCTTCTAAATGTTTAACACAAAACCTGTGTTTGGTACCTGGGCTGAGCTCTTGCATCGCTGGTAAAAGTCCCTAGCAATACATAGAAAAGAAAAGAAAATAGAATAAGAATTTGTTAGATGACTAAAGCATAAAGCACATTAACTAATCAATAAAGCATTACCTTTTGCATGTCAGAGATGAATTCTCATCCATGGCCATGAGGATATCCAATGTCCTCAAAAAGTCTTGTTAAAAACCAAGTCCATGTGTCTTTTGTCTCTTGCTCTACAGCAGCATAAGCAATAACATAGAAAGCTTGGTTCCCATCTTGACTTACTGCAGCTAACAATGTGCCTCCATAATAACCTTTAAGGAAGCAACCATCAAGACCT
>JAOYND010142511.1:0-10065 GCA_025802135.1 Lagerstroemia fauriei | reverse complement strand
CACTGTGAGGGATATTATTCTCCGGATTGGAATAGAAGTTCCTTCCTCATGTTTGGTTCTAGTCCCTCCAACCAAATGTAACGTAAATTTAACTAAGAAATATGGTTTGGTACGAGGTAATTAAATGGAATGGAACAGAACAAAACTGAGTTTTATAAAATAAAATGAAATGATACGAATAAAAAATTTAGTGATATTATAATTAATCTCGAGGGCTGTGATGGAATGTGATCGAAAGAAACGGTGGAATTGTTTTGGGGAGAGTTCATTCGACCAAGTAAAGTTATAAAGGGAAATGCATATAAATAACACTTACAAGCATTTACCATTTAAAAATGAAATGAAAAGATAAAATACTCGATGTAATTCATTCAATTCCATTTCGTACAAAGCATGTATACTGAACTAGTGGTGGCCACGGGCCGGTTTGGGCCCGGAACCGGCCCGGAACCGGTCAAATCCGGAACCGCACCCAAACCGTCCCTAAACCGTTAGGTCCACGGTTCCGGGCCAGTTCCACCGGCCTCAGGAACCAGGGCCCCCCACCCCACAAAACCGTCCTCTGCTTAGCACCCAGCCTAGCCTGAAAAGGCTACATACTCCCCCCTCCCACCCACTCTGCCACCTATATACTAGCCCCCATCAAAAGACAGTCATCTTTCCCCCCTTTTTTAATCATTCAAATTTTAAATTGAAATACATATGTATATGTATATTATATTTTTTACTATATAAATACATGATCAAATAAGAGAACTATGTAAATTTTAATTTTTCTAAAACTCAAGAGAATACGATTCTCCCTATTTTTAATTATATATTTTAAAATTGTGCATATTTAATTTAATTTTAATAAAAATCGAATCGAATAGTTCTGAACTGGACGGACCGTGGTTTCGAACCGGAACCATCCGATTCTGAACAACCCCTAGGACGGTTCAGGGCCGGTTCCATGGCCTCCGGTTCTTGAACCGTGGCTAGGACTATACTGAACGTGACCTAAAAATTTTTTATCGATTGAAAGACTTGACATTTGAAGAATTTCCTAAGACTGCATGGATAAAGAAAGCTAGATAAGGTAACATAGTTATGATTATGAGAAGATGTTACATATATTTTTGGATAAAAGGCTTTCTTTTTGGGAGTAATTTCCTTATAATATTCAGTTTGACTGAATAAGAAATAAATATTTATTTTTAAAAGGTAGGTTATAGATTTGACCGGTCAAAGATGTAATGACATTTTATAAATAAACTTATAGATATGATATATTTAAAAGAAAAATAATTTCTTTTATTATGTCTAATTCATACGATAAATATTGGGGTGAAAATAAAATTGAGTTTTTGGTAAATCTTATTTTGGAATTAAATTGATTTAAGTCGTTAATTAATTTATTATACAATTAATAATTAATCGTGATTTTAACCTTAATTATGAGTATATGGTATGAGTTGATTATAGAGTTTTCGAAATTCTAATTTTCTGTTAATATATTAATTCATAGTTAATTAATTGATCGATAATTGATCGAAATACAAAACTCTAATAGTTAATCTCCTCTTCCCAAGAGATTCAATGCCTCCTCTCCCCCGGAACACTCAAAGGTCTCACAGCTGACTGGTTTTACTCCTTGGAACCCGATTCAATTATTAGTTTCGTGCTACTGAAAGAACGGTTCTTGGAACACCCGAATAAAAGGGACTCCGATGGAGCTCTTTGGTGTGCAGCAAAAGGATCCCTACGCCATTGGTACGAATCAGTCCTGATGATGAACATAGTGCAGGATGATGAACATAGTGCTCCTTACACTTTCAGTCGACAAATCTTAAAATCAAGTGCGTCGAACTTGGAAAATTTTCCAACCTGAGGTAGCCCTAAGAATAAGCGCGCACAAGGCCTAACCTAGGATTTAATCGTGTTTGAATTTGGAGTCGTCACTCATCGTTTAATGACTAGTTGTAAGATCGATCAGAAATGTATTATTTGCCTAAGATATCATGATACTGACCACTTAATTCATTATTTATCGGTCTTGAATTAAAGTCAAGGTTCGGGGGTCTTGTTACATTCAAAAGGCTCACAAGCCAATCGATACGCCTTGAATCGGTACCCATCCCGAATTCTAGATAGTTTGTTTGCTTGCACATTTTAATTAATCCAATTATTTCCCTAATCAAGGTTTAGATCATAGGTCTTAAATCAAGATGAATAATCTAAGTCACGTGCCCTAACATGTCACTACTCGACCTAATCTAAGTGCGAAAAAGTAAAAAAATTTCACCATGATCATTACAAACATTCATAATTTCTCTTTATCACTCTGATTGCCCCATTAAAATAGTACGATCATATAGATTGAAATTCTCAACCCCGCTTAGATCCTAAAACATTTCATCAAACAGCCTAAGGATTAACCTGCACAGTCTTAGAGTGAGGGGCAAATGAATAGAATATTCTAAGTGATGGACTAATATGTGAAACGACTGAAGTAAGGGACTAAAGTGTAAAGTACCTCATATGGGGACTAGTGTGCAAAATGTCCTAAGTGAAGGACTAATATGTAAAATGCCTAAATGAAGGACTAATGAGTAAAATGTTTGATGGACTAAAATGCAAAATGTATAAAATGGCAGACTAAGGTGCAAAATGTCTTAAATAAAGGGCTAATATGTAAAATGCCTAAAATGATGGACTAAAAGACCAAGTGTCCAGGTGAGTGACCATTATGCCAAATGCATGAAATAGGATACTAGCTTGTAAAACCCACACAAAACACGTAACTAGAATGTAAAATGCATAAGATGAGAAATGGCCAAAAAGCTAAAACTCACAAGATAAGGGACCAAACATAAAACATGTGTCAAGAGGGGTTGTAATGTAGCTAAAGGACTAAAATACAAGTAAATACGCAAAACTCGTGAAATTAACCTAAAGACTTTACTCATTGTCGGTTCTCAACTCTTTCACGTTTCTCAACTCGTGCTCTACAAATTATGAAAGTGATGTAGGCCTCTAAGACAATCATGACAAGCAAGTCATGTATATAATCAACCGCAAAACACAAGCAAGAAATTCTTGAACGTCTCCCTCAACTTCCCAAGGTTTCTCTTGACTCCTAGAAGTCAAGAAATCGAACTACAGCTCTCCCGTGACTCCCTATAGCAAAAGGCAGCAACATACAATTCAACATGACAAGCAATAGCATACTTATACCTCAACAAATCAAGATATGGCAGGAGACTATCCAATGCAACAATCAACGACATGTTATGGCCTCTTGCTGCTCAATTCAGCGACTAACAGCAGGTTCAAGCACCTAAAATGCAACAGAAGTACTAGACAATAGCTGGTGGACGGCATGTAAACATCAATTAACAATTTTTACTGCACTTAAACTGCAATGAAATAGCAAACTACAACATACTACGACAGAGTAGTGGCTCAGTACAATGTGCTGCAAAAAGTTACTGTTTACCAATAGCTTAATGCAGCAAATTTTAGTCCATTACAACTCACTGACAACCACAAATAGCGACTAAGTCTCAACCCCTTTAATGCTAGGAACCCAGAATAAGTATAATGGACCTGCAGGACGACATAAAAACTTAAATCAATGAAATGGTATCCCGGATGAAGCTTAGATAAAGGACAGTTGGAATAAGATCCAACCAAACAGCTAACACAGAATATTCGGCACAGAAATTCAAGTAAAACATTGACCTATCAGTTCATCAAAACAATGAGCTCTTGTTTAAGCAAACTCCCAATCCAAGCTACAGATCACTGGGGATAAACCAAACCCAAACTCAACCATGACTTGAATAATTCAATTATGATCAGACAGATTCATGCGATCAAGCTATGAATGAGGCATAATTTGATAAGATTCAAATGTAATCGATACATGGTACTAAACATCTCCAAGAGCTCTCATCACTAAGCCAATAAAATGTGTAGCAATCGTAAAGAATATCTAACCATACTGTCTCCTAGCAGTACATAGAGGACGAGGACATGCCACCAAACATCTCCAAAAGTGCTCATCATTAAGCCAATAAAAGTTCGTCAATCACAAACAAGGAGGATAGCAACAACGAACACCAATGGAGCAAGTCAACCCTCATCAACTAGAGTGTATTGGATCAATCAACTTATGGATATGTAACGCAGGGATTGATGGAAAAATAATGGTCAGTAAAAGCTTATGAACAACATGACAATGGAAACACCAATTAATCTACAATGAAAACGTTGGAAGCTGAATGTGGCTCAGACTCGATACAGTTGAACCTCGAATCTTAAAAAAAAAAAAAAACGAGCGGAACAGAAACTTCAGCAACAGATAAGCACATCAGAGACTATAAGAATGAAACCCAACAAGATCTTCAATGATGTACAAGGAATAATAACAGACATCAAGGCAGGATGGCTCGGGAGTTCTGGTAACAGTCAAGGGATTCAATAGTAAGACAAGCTTGAGCAACAAGCGCAATAGAGGGATACAACAAACATCGTGAGAACCATCACTTTTTGGAGGCATTGGGTGGAGTTAACTGAAATTGAGAAAGGAAATATACCTGTCTTGGAGGACAGCTTGTAGGTTCGCCAGTTGAATCGATGATACCCAAGAAAATAAGGGGAGTATGGCCAGGAACTACTAGTGCATTGGGCGGCGATGGCTCTGGTAGTGGATGCTCGGGCTCCGAGCCTCAAGACAAGCAAGGACTCAAGTCAGTTGGATCAACAAACACGGGAAGCAAGCTCTGTAGTGAAATTAGGATCATTTGAAGCATGAGGACTGAACATGTCGAGAAGATTAATTAAGATCATGTGCCTGAAAAACAAGGGAAAAATAATTTGTGGGTGCAAAATTCCCTCCCTCAAATTCAAAAACAAAAGTCTGTGAATGGTCATAAAAATTTAAGAAGATGAGCATATGCAACATGGCAGTCTTGCTATGGAAACTGAAACCAAATCCTTAAATTGGAAAAACAAAGGTTAGCACAGTGAACAAGTTATTCACAATGAAAGCAAACATTAACCTGCCCATCAGACAAAAAAAAAATCTACGATAAACTGATAAAATTATCAATGAGCATGGAGGAATGGAGAAGTTCGTATGAAAGTGAGAAATGAGCGGGTGAAGTAGGCATAAGCATTAAGTACCTGCTCACTAACAAGAATCAATGTTGAGCATTGATCCACGGAGACTCCATTATCTCTGCCGTCCCCAAACAAGAAAGTATTAGACAAGGTCTGTAATATATACATCAAAAGGGGTTCATGCACATCTCATCGATAACATATCTCAAATATTGAGCATTCACCTTACGCTTATAGCCCCAAGACGATATCGTTTTTGGGATTCAGTACTTGTAGCATTACTCACTATATCGTCCCCTACTGCGGATTTTCTATTAATCTGAATGGGTATAGCATAAAACGAGTTTGCAAGCATTCACCCAAATCGAATGTTATCCAGGGAGTCCTAGTGACCATTACCATTCAAGCTGTACTTTGTTGACCAAATCCATTCGACATGAATAAACCAAGAGGTGATGTAACTTTTAGGACAACAATCTAAGGTCCGGAAAAGTGGCAGTTGCATTTGAAAGAACAAGAAGCCAATAACAAAAATTAGAATAAGAAAAAATCAATTGAAAATTATTTAACATGTTGGACTTCCCCCACAGTTGCATGTTCAATTGGTAGGAAATGGAGTAGGAGACTAAGCTGGCAAAATATTACAGTTTCAAAAGCTGACAAAAGCATGGTTCCTTCTACCGAGAACTGGCATAAAATTCATGTAGTTGCCGAAGAGGTTCTCCGAAAAATGAAACATAGGCTCTAGCCAGAGGAAAAGAAAAGTAATTTGATTAATTATTACGAAGAAAATGCAACAATATGATATAGAGTGGGAGCTCAAATAAACAAAAATACTATTTCATATGGTAATGAACTGATAGGTTCTTCGGGTGATCCGGGTGGCCTATCGGACAGACTCCTTACTGCTAGTGGCGGTTGTTCCTGTAATCCGAAATAATAAAAATGACAATCTCAATAGCCACAATAATAATAGAACATTACGAAAATGATTTTTATTTTCTTTCTATAGGCACGGGATAGTGCAAGAAAGACCTTACAAGTAATAAGAAGAAGAAATCAATAATACAATAATAATTGAATTAACCAACTAAACAAAAATTTGTTACTGATCGTCGAATCGTCGAGGTCTGTGGCGGTCACAGTTTCCTTAAGATTTATTTGTCCTCCACTGGTCGTGCTGAGGAAGCGTGGACTTCAGTCTCCCAGGATACAACGACTTCTGGAGCTTGAGGCTGCACGAAACTTGAAGCTGGAGGCGAACCGGAACCGAAGCTGGAGACCACCGGAAAACAATGCAGATGCAGGGAGAGGAGAAAGCTCGAGAGCTGTGGTGTATAGAATCCTAAGGACTGGGGTCCTATTTATAGTGCAAGAGGAGGGCTGGTGGTTTAATGGCAGAGAACCGGAGAATTGAATGCCTGAACCAGCCGTAAATGCACCGAACCGGTCATTTAAAGAGCTAAACTGGACGTTAACTGCCCTTAATTGCACCGGACCGGCCATTAAAAGGCCTGAACCGGGCATTAAGACCCCTTATTAGGGCCGGCTCTTAAAGCCGTGCCTTAATTCGGTGTTAATTACCCTAAACAGCCCACTCGGGAATCTGAAGAGACGGACCGGTCCGGTTCGGTTCGGCCAGGGGAGAAAATTGTAAGAAGTGGCAAAAAGATGATTTGCACCTCCTGTGTTAGCGGGAGCCGCGAGAAAGTCGTCTATTATAGCTCAAGTGGTTGCTCACTATAATACCACTCTTAACTTATAAACACTTTAAAATTACCATCCCTTATCAATGTGGGATTGAAATCCCACAATTACACAATGGGCTCTTGTGGGCTTCCTTAGTCTCTTCATGGGCTTTACTAAATCCAACCCACATTACACACATTAAGTCCATACAAATTGAGTCTATGGACTTAAGCCCAAAATAATTTCCTTCAATCCATGAGAACAATTTCTCATTCAATTCTATGCCATTTTTCCAACAGTTCCGACGATGGCTCCTTGAGACCTGCAAGACGCCGAGTTCGGGGATGCTTCCCCGGAATGGCCCTCCGATGTCTAAGTCAGAGAGAGGTAATAGAAATGTAGGAAGGGAGAGTATGTGGTCAGAGTAGAATATTCGTCCATTTACCTTACCCCTCAAAGGCATATTTATAGAACCGTCGGTGTGGTCGAATGATGTCACTTCATTCCCACATATTGAGCACGTGAGGAGCGACATCTCTGTATTGGTGTACTTTAGTGACGACTGACTCGGGCTTCCTCGGGGGACCGACTCCCGTCACCCCGAGGCTATGAAGTCACGTCGGGTGGATGGAGTTGGAGGAGGGAAGTAAGGTATTAGAGCAAGTCGGGTGGTTGGGTGCCCCGAGGCAAGTCGGGTATCCATGCGTCAGGGAGGCATGTTAGTCCATATCATAAAACTAAATAACAAACTCACCCTCCTCCATAATAGAGTTTTTGTACGTTAAAATTGCAAAAGTCATTCATTATTAACCACCAAACCATCCCATCCCATGTTTTATTGATTAAAGAAGCATAATTAACCGTAGCCATAATCAAAGAAAATATAATGAAAATAAAGATTGTCTTTAGAGGGGGATTGTACTCCCCTCCCTCCTCTGGTAATTTGATTATACTATGATATATTTATTATTATTTTGAAGAAGTGAGGTAGTTTTGGTCTCACTTTTGATATTTCAAAACTACCCTTGATTAGTAAACCAAAAAAAATTGAGAAAATGGGTGAAAGTATAAATTCATTTTAAGAGTATAACTATCATTAACTACTCTTTAATTTTTTGAAATTATAGATTTTATTTTTCATTTATGATAAATTATATTTAAAATTAAAAGTGTTACAAAGATTAATATAAAATTGTAAAATATATAATAAAAAAATACAATTTAACAATCAACTAGATATTTAACAATTCTGTGCGTAGCACGGATCTGCGTCTAGTATATATATATATAATATATATATATATATATATCCAATTTTAATAATACAATCACATAAAATTTTGGAATGTAAGAGTAGGATATCCGTTCCTTCCCCTCATGTCTAAGACACATAACATTATATGCGCTGATGGAAAATGCAACAATTAATATATCATAATTGGAAGACTGACTAACTAACAAATATAACTCAAATAAAGGAAAATAGGAAACTGACACATACTTTAATTCTTTAAAAAAAAGAGGAAATAATAAAACGGTAATATACAAAGATGATAATAGGAAAATAGGTTGACCACGTGTAATATATAAGAGGAAACGATGGATATAAAATATTTCAAGCGTAATCAATATAAGTTTGAAGGGTGATTTATTGAGTGATCGAATGGCCTGTTATTAAAAGGAAAACTCCCACAGGCATTCTCAACCACTAAGCTAACCGAAATCGTCATGTCCAAACGAGCTGATTAATAAGTGATTTTGGTAAAGTCAAGAGGAAGGTAGCCAGGTGAAACCCATGAGAACTGAACCCATGAACTCTCATTTACGAAAAATCTCAACCATTAAGCTAACTTAACATGCTTCTATTAAATAATCATATTTAACCCTATTTATAAAAAGAAATAAAAAAGAAAAAATGTAAAATTGCATTCTTACATTTTCATTCTAAGAAATGTGAAATTGAAGATGAATGGCGAATTTGCTAATCATGCCGACCGAAATACCCTGGTCATTCATATTCCTTCCAATTTTATGCACGTGCCCGTACATTTTTCTGGTGATAGAAATTTTGCAGCGAGGAAAGAAATCTAGACTGTTGAGTTGTTTTATTTACTAATTTATGAGGCAACAAGACAAGATTTCTGAATTATTATAGCTTATATGGTATGGTTTGCAGAGAGAGAGAGAGAGAGGGAGAGAGAGAGCCAAACATTGGCTATGTTAACACACGTGAAACTCAAAATACAGCTCAGCAACCAAACCAGATGTTACAGGTATTGGACTGAATGTACGAGGAACTCGTAAATAATGATGTCAAGACTAATCTTCTTCTAATGTACGAACCAAGAAAAATATTGCTAATAGTCATTAATACGCTCATCCGTTGATTTCATATTCAGCTGCCTGCCCACCTATCACACAGACCCCGAACTAACGGAAGGCAAAGCAGCCATTTATAATATTTCACACGGTAAAAGGAAGGAAAATGAAGAATGATGCCTCGGAAAAGAATTGTAACAAGGAAATGATAATAAGAATCAAACTTCAAAGGAAACCTATTATTCCAATACACACATGTGAACACCGCACAAGTTTATGGATAGTTCTTTGCCACAAAAAAAAAAAAAAAACAAAAACAAAAGAAAAAAAATCACACAACATCTCCAGCCAAAATCGGTCTGTACCTTCTCTTAAGCCATGCAACTTCCCTCATTGACAGGATATTGCTCTATCAATTTTTAGCAAAGAACATAGCAATGGTATTATCTCTAGATAGAATTGCTAAACAAATCCAAATCCGATATGTATATATGCAGCATACAGAAGAGACAATTTTCTTGAACCATAATCTACAATTAATTTCCTGGTCTCAAGGAAAAGAAGAATGCCATTAGGTGAAGATGAGTCAAAAAGTCAAATCGCTGAGCTTTTTTCAACACAAATTCAGCCATGAACTTCAACAATGGAGCCGGTAACCTGCAGCATTAATTTGACTACCCGCTAAGCAAATGCAGCATCATCCGATTAAGTGCAGTTAAAAGAATGTGCCACAAAAATGGGGAAATGAAGGATCCAACACAGAACATATGCAATAATACAACAAGGTGATATGATGCTAAGAAAAGGAAGTGCTGCTGCAAGTAATCTTCACAAGCAATATGCAGTAAGAAAGTGGAAAATACTTGTGTAATATTGTCTTAGGAAACAGAGAAGAAGGGTTGGGTGTTGGGGATGCAGGAAAGAAGAAATGTCCAACAAACCATATTCTCA
>JAOYND010142405.1:0-10066 GCA_025802135.1 Lagerstroemia fauriei | reverse complement strand
ATGCAATGTGCAAATTCCATGGGATATTAAGCCAATTATTGAAGAAATCAGAGGAAGCAGCATCATTTTTGAGAAGACGAAGCTGAGTCTTGTTCGAAGAAGTGCAAATTGCGGTGTAGATTGGGTTGCCAATCGAACTATGAAGGAGATTTGTCCATCGGATTGGGTCATTGCGCCACCATCTCCTTTACTTTCTCTGCTTCTAGCTGATTGTAATGGTAGTTGGATTAATATTTCTTTTGTATCTGACTTTGGTAGATTTGATAATAAAGTTTTTCTTCTGGGTGGCAAAAGAAAAAAGAGTAAACTAAGTTGGTTTAAATTTGTACATTTATTTCGATTGAGATTTTATTAATAAAAATATTGCTTTATGAATTTAAAAAACACCCAAGGGAAATTGATCAGATCCGGGACTCATATTCTTTACAACCTTCTAAGTTTTCACCCTAAACTTTTTTTTTTATCAGTACCTAAACTTTTTTTAAAGATTTAATTCTCTACCTTCTTGAATTAGTTTTTCTTTGGTCAGTTTTAATATTTTTATTAAAATCCTTGCATACGCGCGCGCGCATGCAGTGTATAAAGATAGGAAGAGACGGACAGGGAGGGAATAGGGATGACAATCTCGCCAGCATATGTACACATACGGCCACCAGTAAAACTATAGTGATATTTTTCATTTTCGTTTGCCTTTTCCCCTTTTCTTTATTTTTTGAAAAATATTTTTTGTTGAAAAAATATTTTTTGGATGGAATATGCTTTTTTATGAAAAAAATAATTGTAGGACTAAAGTGACAAAAACTCAGAAAGTTGAGGACGTGAATGATAAAAAATAAAGATTTATGACAAAAATGGTAAAAGTACAAAAGGTTAAGGACCAAAAGTGTCATTTACTCATTAGAAAAACAATTCAAATTTTTATAACAAAATTCACTGTACGAATCAATTTGGTGACCATGTACCACGCTGCACCCGTCGACAACATGAAACTCCTACAAAGGCCTTGCCGGCTCCATGCTCATGAGATTAGAGAAGAGTTTAAACTTATAGATCCAATGTCAAATCACTAGAAGAGAGTTTAAACTTCAGATCCAATGTCAAATTCGCTGAAATTTGCCAATGATAATTGTAATATCCTGTATTTTAACAATAAAAAATATAAATATATATTCATAATTAAATGTCTAGTTATGATTATATTATTTAGAGGAAAAATGGAAGATATTAAGGAGATATTGAAGGAATAATTAATAAAATATATACACATACATGAAAGAAGGTATTTATAAAAAAAAATCTTGAAAAAAGATATATTTGTTAATTAATTCAAAAAGAAAATCTAATACGTAACTAAATGATTAAAACTCTCAAAAAAACATCTAGAGATGAAAAATATTAATCGAAATATAGTCGTAGGATCTACATAATTTGTGGATTTTTATCTATAAAATAAAGTAAGTAAGAACAGTTAAAGAAATGGAGATACCAATTATTAATAAATGAAAAAAAAGAAGAAGCTTTTATTTTAAAAAAAAAAACTCAAAAGTGGGCCGGAAATCTACCAACAGAAAAGGATGGATTAACCAGCATGTATTTGGATGTAGGTGAATAGAGGGTGAATGAAGGGGAAAAGGAAAATTTTTTCTTGTTTAGGTAGCTCTGTTTAACGGAGGGGAAAGAGAATATAGGGTAATTATTCACCCCAATTCCCCTCCAATGCCCACATTTTTCACCACCAATTTGGGTTTGAATGGGGTGAAACGTATAATAAAAACTCGTTTAAAAAATTTATCAAATTACCTATTTTACGAAATCAATACAAAAACTCTAATATCATTTCTCTTTCATGTAAATTAGAAATAGGCCGTCATCTCTCTACTCTCAACTTCCTAGTCTTATGGTCTTTGAGGTGTTATGTCGAATTGAATATTTCTTTTAATTATATGAGACTTAAGATCTATTATTTATAATAGATCGAATATTTGGTTATTGGATTATTTAACTAAAAGTTCTTTTTGTTAAAATGAACTTAAATGTGTGAATATTTTGTTGACCCACTTCAAGTAAATATCTGATGACAAACTCAAGTACAACATATATATTAGAGAATATCTTCCCCATATGGAAAATACTGTGACAATTTTGTCATTTCTGTAACTTCCATTCTTGATACATGTGTATATATATGTGAGGAGATGTCTCACATCATATCAATACAAAAATCATTTTAATTATTTACATATTATCAAAGCCTATTCTGAGAATTTTCCTTTCTCGCCCCACATTGCCGTCCAAATCCCATTGTGCATCATAGCAGCCTGTCCACATTGTCGTCCCTCACATTTCTTTCATCCTTATCAACTTCTTTTTTTTTTCTCTCCAATATCTTCACGGCAAAAATGGATTCTGCCAAGCCAATTGACAACTCTAGCATTCTCAATCCAGTTGTGGCACCGAATATCACCAATCTCATCACCGTGCAGTTAAACCAACGAAACTACACGGTATGGAAATCCCTCTTTACGACCTTTCTTCGCTCTTATGGGTTTGATGGATATGTAGATGGCCAAACTCCCTACCCTTCCGAGGATGATCCTCCCTACTTCATTTGGTGTCGAATGGAGGATGCCATCTGCTCCTGGATTTTTGCAACATTGTCGGAATCTCTCCTAGAGGAGGTACATGACCTTCCTTTAGCAAAGGCAGTATGGGAGGCCCTCCAATCTCGATATGTGGACAGATCCAAGGCACAATCCTTGGATATTCATCTTGCCTTTTCTCATCACAAACTGCAAGGTCAAGGGATGGATGAATACTTACACGAAATCAAGGCCCTTGCGGACCAACTTAAAGAGGTCAATTCTCCCCTCTCACAGGAAGACATGATCGCCTATGCTCTCATGGGACTTCCTTGAGACTATGAGGTGTTTATCACTACCATTGCCAACAGTCGAGATCCTATCACTTTTGAGGAACAGCAAACAAAACTCGTTCCCCAAGAACATCACCTGAAACAAATGGACATAGGTGGTTCTTTGAATACTCCTGCAACATACTATGTGCAAACTGCTTCTACAGGTACCCGTGGAGGACGAGGTTATCATGGCAGAAGGGGTCGTGGTCCATCCCATGGTGGACGCTCGGGACGAAACAATAACAGCTTCCTGCAATATGGATCTGGTCGGGGGAGTGCTAGCACCCAGACTACGTACAACACTGGAGGTCATGGTCGTGGAGGATGGAACAGTAAGGGTACCAATAATCAATCATCCTTTCCGATAAGGTCTAGTGCCACTAGCTCTCCTACTATTAGTGATGGTGCTCATGTTTCACACCCTCCTGGAGTAGTCTGTCAAATTTGTAATTCTTCTAGTCATTCTGCTTTACAATGCATGGAACTCTATCATTACTCTAATTCATAAGAGCTCCCAAAATCTTTAGCTGCTTTGTCTCTAAGCAATGTGCCACCAGCGAAAACCTACATGGACTCCGGTGCTTCTCTTCACATGGTCTATTCAGAAGGTATTCTACGTAATCCTTCTCCCTATTATGGTTCTGAAAACTTATCCTTGATGATTGGTCCTCCTTGCCAATTAAAGATATGGGTTATGTGGCCATCAAGACAACAACATCTCCTTTAATTCTCAAAAATGTCTTACATGTCCCATCATTAGCATATAATCTTGTGTCCATTCATAAACTTTGCACTGATAATAATTGTCATGTTTTATTCACTAATTCTGAGGCTCTTGTAAAGGGCAATTGTGCGGAGAAGATACTCCTTTGATGCCATTCTGACGGCCATTTATATCCTCTTCCACTGCACAACCCAAAGGCCCTGACGATCTGCCCATCAAAAGCAATACTTTGGCATCGTCGGTTAGGACACCCAAACATGCCTACCTTGGAGTTGCTAAAATCTAGAGATTTGATACTGTCATTTTCCATTTTTAAAGATTTTTGTGTCTCTTCTAGGTTAGGCAAGTCGCACCGACTACCTTTTCAGAATGTTGAACATAATTATACATCTCCTCTGCAACGACTTCATGATGATTTGTGGCAATCCTTAGTTTCCTCACATATGGGTTTTTGATATTATCTTCAAATTGCTGATGATTTGGTAATTACACCGGCAGTACAAAATCTTTTGGAAATGTTTCATGTTAGTACAAAACCTTTTTTTCGTTGCATTTCGGTACAAAACCTTTCAAAGTGTGCTACTTTGGTACGTTTCGTCAATTTTTCACTAACGATATTAGTATGTTTATTCATTTAAAAAAGACATATCAGCATGCCACGTTAGTATGCATACTTGTGTGATGTCCATGTCAGATTGCTGAGTCCGCTAAAGTTGACGAAATATAGTAAAGTGACACACTTTTGAAAGGTTTTGTATCAAAATGCAACGAAAAAAAGGTTTTGTACTAACATGAAACATTTCAAAAGGTTATGTACCGCTAGTGTAATTATCCATTTTTTGAGATACTCGTGGATTTTTCCTTTATCAAGAAAATCTGAGGCATTCCAAAATTTTTGCATTTTTAAAAGGAGTGTAGAAAATCAATTGGGACACAAAATTAAGACTTTCCAATGTGGCGGAGGTATGGAGTTCAATAATTCTAATTTTAATCAATTTTTTTAAGAATCAGGAATTTCATTGCGAATGTCTTGCCCACACACACCCCAACAAAATGGGTTAGCTGAACGTAAACATCGCCACATCATTGAAACGGTTTGTACTTTACTAATTCAAAGTAATTTTTCGTCTCAGTTTTTGGTGGATGCTGCCTTCACTGCAATTTTTTTAATAAACCATCTACCTACGCCTGCTCTTAATGGACTTTCACCTTTTGAGAAATTATACGGGTCACCTCCGGATTACTCCATCTTACGTGTATTTGGGTGTTCCTGCTTTCCCAATTTGACCCCATACACCCATCACAAACTTTAGCCTAGGTCGAAACATTGTGTATTCTTAGGATATGCATCAAACTATAAGGGGTATCGGTGTCTTGTCCCGGTCACAAATAGGGTATCCACGTCACGTCCTGTACGGTTTGTTGAAAATAAATTTCCCTATGCAGAACTTAATCATTCATTCGATTGCTCGGAAAATACTCACAGACCGAACATCATATCCATGCATCTTCCATCTCTACAGGGCACTCGGCAATTACCTGGGCTCCTCTTCTAGACCCTCGGCACCGAGATGACACAGGCGAGCAAACTAGCCCACAAGCTACGGCCTGCCCAACCAACTCCAACCCAGGTACTGTCTCTCCACAGCCCAATTTTCCCAGCCCACCAGCCCGTAGACAACAGCCCGCCACTTCCAGAATCCATAAAGAAAGATGCCTCCCCTCCCTATCTAACCCAGCCCACCGCACCCATCAGCCCCAATCCGAACATACCTACTCAGCCCACCTCTATCTCACCCACCTCGGCCCACATCTAGCCTGACCACAATCATCCGACCAACCTCTCACTAGGACCGTCCATTCCTCAGCAACCCATGAGTGCCGATCTCCCTTGCATGGCCCATGCAACACATGATCATCTTCTTCCTCCACCTCACCTCCCACACATGCATCCCATGGTTACTAGGTCCAAATTAGGAATTAGCAAACCAAAAGATAAATTAAGCTTGCATGCATCATCATCTCATTATGCCACAGAGCCTACCTGTTACTCTCAAGCAAATAAGGACCCAAAATGGCGCTAAGCGATGGCGGACGAGTTCAATGCTCTACTTCAGAACCACACTTGGGCACTTGTGCCCAATGAATCGACTATGAATGTGGTGGGAAGCACTTGGAAGTACCGGATCAAGTACCGCGCTGATGGTTCCATTGAACGTTACAAAGCTTGCCTCATTGCATAGGGATTCCATCGGCAACTTGGTATTGATGACCATGAAACATTCAGTCCGGTAGTCAAACCCTCCACCGTTTGTCTTGTTCTTTCATTGGCCTTCTCATCTAGATAGGTTATTCGGCAACTCGAGGTCAAGAATGCCTTTCTCCATGTACATCTTCAGGAGGAGGTCTACATGAAACAACCTCCAAGTTTTGTTCATCCTCTCTTTCCTAACCATGTTTGTCGCCTTCAAAAATCCTTATATGGCCTTAAACAAGCTCCTCGAGCTTGGTTTACTCGATTCAGCAACTTTCTTTTCTCAAATGGTTTCAGCTCGAGTCAAGTTGATTCCTCTCTCTTCATATATCGTCAAGGATCCCATGTCATCCTTCTTTTACTGTATGTTGATGACATCATATTGATTGGTAGCTCCCTTACTTCATCACTATTTTATTCAGCGAATTTGCCATAAAAGACCTTGGCCACTACATTTCTTTCTTGGAGTTCAGGCCACCAATCATTAGAGTGTCTCTTCCTCTCCCAGCAGAAGTACATCAATGATGTCCTTCATCGCCATGGTCTCAGTCATTCTACTGTTGTTAAGACACCTTTAGCCCCACATGCTCACCTATCACTAACAGATGGGGAATTACTGACAAACCCTACTATGTATAGGAGTTTAGTTGGTGCCTTGCAGTACATCACCATTACCAGGCCTAACATATGTTATGCGGTAAGTCAGTTCATGCATACTCCTCACACTACTCATTTGCAAGCTGCCAAACGCATCTTGCGCTACCTTCGAGGCACTACATCACATGGCTTGTTACTTCGCCGCTCCACAGACCTACAAATTACAGCATACACAGATGCTAACTGGGCAGGTTGCCCAGACAGTCGTTGATCAACTACAGGATATGCGATCTTTATGGGTCCCAATCTAATCTCGTGGCACTCGAAGAAACAACCCACTGTCTCCCGGAGCTCCACAGAAGCTGAATATCGAGCACTAGCATATGCAATGGCTGAGACGCTCTAGCTTCGACAGCTACTATCAGATGTTAGATTACATACACCGAGTCCTATCATTGCTTGTTGTGATAACATTAGTGCTACCTACCTCGCTGCCAACCCCATTCAAAGATTATCACTTTGTTCGTGAGAGGATCTCACGCGGTGATCTCCTGGTCCGTTATATTCAAACAACATCTCAGTTAACTGACATCCTCACAAAGAATGTCTCTATCTCAACATTTCAAGCACATCGTACCAATCTGTTAGTGTCTACACCACCACCAGATTGAGGGGGCGTATTAGAGAATATCTTCCCTATGTAGAAAATACTATGACACTTTTGTAATTTATGTAGCTTCCATTCTTGATTCATGTGTATATATATATATATATATATGTGTGTGTGTGTGTGTGAGGAGATGTCTCACATCATATCAATACAAAAATCATTTTAATTATTTACAATATACTTCAAGAAGTGAATACAAGAAAATGTCAAAGTCAAGTTTGATATAAAAAGAAGGATATTTTTGTCTATTAATTAATAAGTCATATGCATATGAGGTTAATTTCCCTCCTACTATAATAAATTCAAACAAGATAAATATTTTCCCTTTGTTTCCCTCCGTTCCCTTCTGCTCCTTTCCCTTCCCTTTCTTTCCCCTTCATTCACCCCATCCAAACATACCCTAAGAGAAAATTGTGGGGAAAAAATTCTTCAACAATTGATAATTATCGTGTAAGTTCGTGAGTTATCCTTGTTGAAACAAATATGGGAGAAAGGGCGGAAGAGGAAAGTGCGGAGGCCGAAACCATGATTAGGCTTATTCGATCGATTCAAAGTCATCAAATAGGTAAGTCAATTTCCTCTCCTCAATCATTCTCTTGATAGTTATAGCTTAGTATCGATAGAATCAGAGAGAAAAAGAATAGTTTGGTTTGATTCATTAATGGTGAAATTTTGTATAGACCTTATCTTCCTAGAATTTTTATGTCCCTAAATTGCTAAAATCACTAGGAAACCTTGAGATTTTATGACACTTGATTTCGTTAAATAGTTCAAAAGTTATTGCGATTTGAAATTTTTGAAAGTTAAGGTAATTTGGGAATGATTTAGGCTTGATTTTTGTTTCTTTTATTATTCCATTTATTCGTAAAGCATAGCTCGTCATGTAAGGTTTCTAAAGACTCTAAAAATACTGATTTTGGAGGTCAAAAAACGATTTTTCAAAGTTGACCTCATGAACTGCCCAAACTTACTCTTGTTACGAACAGATGACTTTGAACCGAATTTTCAAATAAAATTCTTCATCTTTTGAATCTTTATTGGATCTAAAATGAAATTCGAATTATATTATTTTTCCGTAGACACCAAGAACATCCGATTTGTTTGTTTTTGGAGAGAGAACCGCCTCTTTGAAATTGGCATGTCATATAGTTCGGTTCCGAACGAATCAACAACTTCGAGAGGCCCCTTTGGCCTAATCCGACCTCCAATTTTAACCATTTTTCGGCATTAAAGTTGTCATTGAATTTACTATTTTTTGTGATTTTTCATGATTTTTCTGAATTAGTTCATTTTTCTCAAATTTTTGAAAAATAATTACTTTTTCTTGATTTTACACGTGATAGAGTTATCATCAGGCTCAGAATGATTTATAGTATTAATTTATAAAATTTTTCATCTTAAATGCTGAATATATTATTTAGAAAATGATTTGAGGTAAAAATTTATATATTATATTGTTAAGTTTTGGTATTTTATGCAATTTTCCTAATTTATGAATGTACTTAAGGAATTATTTTTGAGTTTTTAATGAACTTTATAGGGAAATATTTAGATCATCGGATAAGTACGACGCAAGTTGGTAGCTGGGGGTAGATTAGATATTTTATTTCTTGCGGACCTTTAGGATCACTTGGGATATTTCTGAGTATTTGTATAGTAACGTGTCACTTTGATTATAGGTTTATCTGCTGACTTAGATTCAGATTGTGAGCTCTTAATTACGGGACAACTGATGTAACTAACCCAAACCCACTTCTACTATTTACGAAATTATGAAATGTTACTTATACATATCATGATTATTATTCTGAATGACTATACTCTTGAAAACAGATATTTACTTAAATGAGCATACAACATGATTTATGAATTTTAAAATAAAGATAAAATATTGAAAGATTTTTGAAGTGCAATTTTATTGAAAAATGTATAAATCGTTTGACGATGGAATTATTGATGTTATGTTTTCGAGAGATTTGTGACATTATCTAAAATCACTGATTTATGGAAATTTATACGGATGGAAATGATTTTATAATTTTTATTTTGAGGCTCATTTGCCTGCTACGAAATCAAATATTGCAATAGAAATGAGCTAGCTAGTGAATACATGGGTCGAACTGGCGACTATACTATCAGATTCTATCTGTTGAACCAGTGACTATATCGGTAGAATATCTAGTTCGGGCCAGCAACTACACTAGCAAATTATCTGGGTTGGACCAGCGACCATATCAGTAAGTTTGTGTGATAGGACGAAGTATCACCACAATATCAAAAATAATGAGCATAAGATATTTGAATATTGGTATCAGAATTAATGAACATATGTATCAAACAGATATTATTTGAATGGTTTACTAAATCTTTGATAATAGTTCAAAAATTATTATTACTATGAAAAAAAAAGCTAGATTTTGAGTCAAATGATTTAAAGTTATTATCTGAATAATTTATGCATATTCCGAAAATATTTCAAAATATTTATTCATGAAGAATCAAGTTTGAGTCATGTGATTTATATCAAGTGGTTTGTAATTGAACATATAATTTTTTTTATATCGATGGTGTCTGGCGCTGTAGCAACCAACTCATCCACCGGGCGGTGTATTATACGGCCAGGGCCCGCCATTAAACCCTAGATACTGGCCCCGAGGGGAGTCTAATCCTGAACCTAGCTTACTGTATGTTGTAAGCTTACCAATGGGTCCATCCCTCGAAGGCAATTGACCGTATGATTTACTACTATTGGTCCCAGGGGAGTCGAACATTGTACCTGACCTAGTGCATGTTATAAGTTTACCAACGGTCCTCCCCGGAGGCAATTGACAGGATGATTTATTGCTTCTTATCTAATTATTTGCAAATGATTATAGTTTATCTGATTGATTTGATGAATATAATCAA